>CAUYPK010163880.1:0-145524 GCA_963574355.1 Loris lydekkerianus
TGGAATATTATGCAGCCTTAAAGAAAGATGGAGACTTTACCTCTTTCATGTTTACATGGATGGAGCTGGAACATATTCTTCTTAGCAAAGTATCTCAAGAATGGAAGAAAAAGTATCCAATGTACTCTGCCCTACTATGAATGTATCCAATGTACTCTGCCCTACTCTGCCCTTTCATATGAAGCTGGGTACTCAGAAAAAGTATCCAATGTACTCAGCCCTACTATGAAGTTTTCATCTGAAGCTGGGTACTCAGAAAAAGTATCCAATGTACTCAGCCCTACTATGAAGCTTTCATCTGAAGCTGGGTACTCAGAAAAAGTATCCAATGTACTCAGCCCTACTATGAAGCTTTCATCTGAAGCTATAACCCAACTTTCATATGAAGCTTTCATATGAAGGCTATAAACCAACTATAGCACAAGAATATGGGGAAAGGGCCAAGAGGGGGAGGGGAGGAGGGAGGTTAGGGTGGAGGGAGGGTAATTGGTGGGGCCACACCTACGGTGCATCAGGCGAAACCTACTAAATGCAGAATACAAATGTCTACACACAATAACTAAGAAAATGCCATGAAGGCTGTATTAAACAGTTTGATGAGAATATTTCAGATTGTATATGAAACCAGCACATTGTACCCCTTGATTGCACTAATGTACACAGCTATATTTAACAATAAAAATAAATAAATTAAAAAAAAAAAAACCTAAGTCTGGAAAATAGTAGATTAAACTAAGCCCAATTAGTGGGGGTTGCTTAGTTTGTTTTTACTGCTAGTCTTCAATACACCTTCTAAAGCACACGGGAATGCCAGGGAGTATGCACCTCTTTCTGCACTCCTTCTTTTCAAAGGACACCACTCTTCTGTGGGAAATACACTATCGAGGACAAATCTCTTTCCTGGTCACAAATATTTTAAGAATCATCTTGGCCCTGTGGATTTTCTTTGACCCATCCAGGTAAAGATGCTCACTCCCTACTTTCTACCTCCATAGTACTTTGAATATAATACTCTGAATCTCACATATATTCTTATAAACATTATGTAGTCACATATCCCAGTTTACATTTTTGAATATATAATATACACATCAATCTCCCCTACTAGACTGCTACCATTAAAGTACAAACAAGGCATTACTTTATCTGTGTGTCTTCAATACTGGTACATGGTCATCAGACATTAATCTCAACAAAATCTATAAATGAATGAATGCCACAATGAAAAAATCACCTACTTTACTAAAGTTTTAGATGTAGCAGTTCTCTATTTCGATAACCTCATCTGGTTATATTGTTAATAGTAACCAATTCATTTCGTCACATTGTCCTCTGTGACTCTACATCCATGTTGGATGACACACAGGTGCCCTGAAGCAGCCTTTGTCAGGTTCTATAAGGTGAGGTAATCTCCCTTCTGGTAGAATGCAAGGTCCTGCATTACCTGATGACAGTCTATGTGCATGTTTTTCATTCTCAGGGGTTTTTTTTGTTTGTTTGTTTTTTAGAGATAAGGTCTTGCTCTGTCACCCAGGCTGGAGTGCAGTGGATGATCATATCTCATTGCAGCCTCAAATTCCTGGGCTCAAGCAATCCTCCAACATTAGCCTCCCGAGTAGCGAGGACTATAGGCACACACCACCATACCCAGCTAATTTTTTCTTATTATTTCTAAAGACTGTGCCTCACTCTGTTGCCCAGGCTGATCTCAAATTCCTTGCCTCAAGTGATCCTCCCACTTCAGCCTCCCAAAGTGCTAGGATTACAGAAGTGAGCTACAATACTGAGCCCCATCCTCCCTTTTGACAGTTTTAGATAAACACAAACCTTCATCTTTTAGTCAACAAGTCATTTAAGGGCTATTTGAGAAAAGAATATGATTTCTGGGTTTTTACCATCTAGTGAGATCAAGAAAGCAGCAGCTTAGTTATCAATGGGTATAAGGGTCTGGGAATAAAACCCCAGATTGATGGTGCAGTGATGGAGGAGTGCGCTCACCACCACCACTCTCGATATCACCAAGGGCAGGCCACCTAGATGACCACAGACCCTACCAACTCTGAGTCAGAGAGTATTCAGAAGACAGTTTAGGAATATTACAACCAACTGATTTTGCTTATATTTCCATTTTAATGTACATACAGTGTCTAAATAAACCTTAAAGAGCTTTTTCAATAAACATACGATTATAATTCTGAGTTATAAAGCACTGTGGCCATAGTTTAATTGGTAACAGTGCTTTCCTTAGAGGTATGTAAAATATGATGCATCTTAAAATCAGTAGTGTCTTAGATACTCTGAAATATGGAGGCCACTTCTTTACCCAGTTAACCCACTGAATCCCGACTGTAATTAAGTTTTCTCTTTATTGCTCCAGTTGAGTTGAAAGCTTCCGTAGTCCCTTAGCTATCCACCTGAGCTACAGAAAGTACATCTGTGATCTTTGTGCTCTCTGGAAGAGAACAGCAGAATGTGAAGGGGAAAAAAAAACTTTATTACTTAATGCTGGCCTGTTATCCTCATTTCTGGTTTTAGGAATTAAAAGGGAATGACTTCATTGGTCTGCAGTCAACTGCACTGGCAGGATGGGCTTCACTCTGTGCAACATACGTGCTCCTGGAAAAGATGCATTTACTTTAAAGTTTTTAAATTCAATTGTGTTCCTGTAGAAAACATGGTTTGCTTAAGACATCACTCATGCACAGGCACACATGGTGTAGCTTGAGGATGCTTTAAGGATCACGAAATAGTGAAGAGGCCAGTCCGCCTGCCAGGTCCTTGCTGACCTCAGAGCCCACACCCAGCCTTCTGAAGGACAATTGTCTCTTTAGATTTACAAACCAAGAAAGACTCAGAACTCCTTCTATGTTACCTTTTGAACATGCGGGGACACAGTGTTACTAACAAGTATATAATTCATTTGTCTACAAGCCTTCAGAGTCAAGAGATAGGAAAGTAAAAACCAGATACACAACCTGGAGGAGGCATTGCCATTGACAGCATTTTAAAAATGAGAAAACAGTCCAGGTCCGAGGAAATGGTGTTCGGTCACAGTACCCTAAGAGTGCTCGCTAAGGATCTTCCCCTCCTGTCATTCTGAAAATCTTAATGGCTTTGAATCGGTTTGCTGAGCCATGCCATTGAAGGGGAAGAGAAATGTCAAGACCCCATGTTTTCAGTCACACATTTGGGGCCAGACCAAGATGCACTTAAGAACTTCTAGGTTAAAAGTTTCCACCACACGCACGCACGCACACACACACACACATCACTTGACAAGTCTTTCTGTGTACCTACAGCATTCCCTATCTTGGCCTGGGTCCCTCTACATCAAGTGCAGAAGGTAGGGCCCACCCACTCCTCACTCTCAGGAAACCACCATGGGTGTGCAGGGTCACAGGAAATGGAGAGCCATCGAATCAGCTCTACTGTGCCAAGGGTCCTGGGGTCAATGCCGCTGCTGAAGGTATCAGTGACAGCTCCTCCAACACTCCTGCAGGGGCCAGGGTGACCTCCTCACAGCAGCTTAGACAGGCCTCTGCAATTTCTGTGCCAGGCAGCTACCACCTGCTGCTCCCTCATCACTACACAAATCACACCAGCATTCTGAAGACCTTCAATTGCTGCTGGTCTCAAGTAAGAACTGGTGTTTGTTTGTTTGTTTGTTTGTTTTTTGAGACAGAGTCTCACTCCGTCACCCTGGATAGAGTGCCATGGTGTCAGCTCCCAGCAATCTCAGTCTCTTGGGTTCAAGAGATCCTCTGCCTCAGTGTCCCGAGTAGCTGGAACTACAGGTGCCCTCCATTATGCCCAGGTAGTTTTTCCATTTTTTTTAGTAGAGATGGTGTCTTGCTCTTGCTTAGGCTGGTCTTGAATGAATGATGAGCTCAAATGATCCACCATCTCGGTCTCCCAAAATGCTAGGTTTACAGGTGCGAGCCACTGTGCCAGACCAGAACTGGCTTCAATCAGAGAAGTGGCTCGAAAGAGGTACTGCTGTACAAGATGAGGCATATTGCATTGCTGTGAACTCATAACTTCGCAGTAAACACAAAATGGGTTCATTACATCTGTTGGAATTGAGGCTGAGGATCCATCAGTAAATTGTGGACTCCATGCAAAGCAGTTTGGGAGCCCCATCCTTGAAATTCTCTACATACAACTCCAAAAGCTTCCCTTCCTTCCGCAGGTATTTGTCTAAATAACTGCAAGAAAAAAAGTCAGGAGAAATGCTAGTGATTTAGTGAATAAGGACTCAGAGGATATGGAAATCAGTGAGGCATTCTCCTGTGGATGGGGGTCCAGGAGCTGATATTCTCACCAAGTAAAAACAATGTCACCTTCCTATCTGCCCCAGAGCAGGAGTTAATCCTCCACTGCTCAGCAGTATTGCCCCCACCCCACCTTCCCAAAACAAGAGGGCAGGGATGGGGGTGTGCAGAATACCAAGAACAAAGCCACCTAACCCAGACCTCCACCGCTGCCTCTCCAGAAACAACTCCGTAGACCCTAAAATCCACAGCTGCATGCTCTCACCCCAATGAACCCCCAAGAAGTACATTGCTCAAGCTCACATTTCAAAGTGACCTAATCCTGGCTGAGGGCTCAGCTCTGCCTGTCCCCGGACCACATAGGTCTCTAAGCCACAAACACCGATATCAATGCTGGCAGATGAAAAAGGGGGACCAGCCCTCATGTTTCCAACCTACAGGTTGCCCAGGGAGGGTCCCAAAGCTGGAAGGCCACGTTCCATAATCGGCTCCTTGGTCTGAGGCCAACTGTCAGGCAACAATGCTTTCTGCTACAACGTTGGATTTTTCCCACATAGAATTACTTATTCATGAAGTTACTTGGACCTAAATACTACACAAGCTTTTTCATTTCCTCACCTCCCCTAATAATTTATCATTGGAATTATACATTTGATTATACATTTGATTCCCAATTGTAAGCTACGACTTACCTCTGGGGCCCTGATATTGTCCTAGTAAATGCAGAGTTGAACCCAAAACAAAGCCAATACAGGGGGCATCTGAAGTTCCTTGGCACCACCATGCAATTTGAGTCTTATTTAAAACAACTATTCATTTTAATGACTGTTCAAGTTTATTTTCATAAAAATGTGTTTTACATAAGCCCCAAAGTTTCACATACAATTAATTCCCTTCACAAAGAAATTGTGTTTCCAACCCAGAATGGTCACGCTGGTCTCCATGACCGTGGAGCTTGTTTCTTTCAAGTCATCTTTGCCTTTTTAACACTGTAATTAAGCTTGGGGGAAAAAAATCATAATGCAAACCAAATAAACACTGCCCTTCATACAATTATGTATGGTATGTGGTGAGGAAAAAAATATAATCTAGGCTTTTGTTCGTCTTAAAATACACTTGGCAGCCACTTCACTTAATAAGCTGCTTTCTCTTTCTGAGAACAAGGAAGTCATAAAGTCCAGACAATAACGGAGGGACGCCAGCAGCTCTGGAGGGAAGGGACCGCACCCCGCAGCAGACATCTGCACGCGAAGCTCTGAACACTGCTCTGCCCCGGTTTTGTCATGGCCAGAAGTCTGTCTTGTCGTTAAGTGCCTCTCTTTGGCTCTGATGGGCTTTTCTTTCTCTCTCTTTTTTCTTTTTTTTTTTTTTGAGACAGAGTTGTCCCATGCTAGAGTGTCACGGCGTCATCATAGCGCACATCAACCTCAAACACCTGGGCTCAAACACTCAACCTCCTGAGTAGCTGGGACTACAGAGCACCTGCCACAATGCTGGGCTAGTTTTTCTATTTTTAACAGAGAATGGGGGGGAGGGTGTCTCACTGTTGCTCAGGCTGGTCTGGAACTCCTAATCTCAAGTGATCCACCTGCCTCAGCCTCCCATAGTGCTAGGTTTACAGGCATCAGCCACTGCTCCCAGGCTGTCTGATTTTCTTTACTGCCTCCAACTTTGGTAGATCCTAATCATTACACAATGAGGCAAGGCCTGCCAGAGAGGGCCCACAAACTCGAGTTCTCCTGCTGAACCACTCAGTGGGTACCAAACGGCTTGCCCAGGCCTCTTGCTCTCTGCCACCACCCCACAGGAACTGACATGAGACGTGGTCCTGCTGGAATACCAAGGCTGTCTCTCAATGGGGTTTGCACTCCCCACCCCACAAACTGCTCGGCTCTAATCATGAGTAAGCCAGCCTCTTGTTCCTTTCCTTTCTGCTGCAGCATGGGGCCAACCCTGGGACCTACCCACCAGTGCCACTCTTGCTTCCACTGCCAATGTTCAGAACTTCTAACCTGGACTCTCCCAAAGCTGCCCAACCTCCCATGGTCACTGTGTTCCACTCCCACCAACCCCTCTAGCACTGCCATCAGAGCTCTCTGCTCTGCTAAAATGCCCATCTACTCATGTCATTCGTCCAGCTTAGCGACTGTTATAACCACTGTGGGTGACTAAAGAATGAGAGGCCCATTCCACTGACTTTCAAGTGCCTGCATCCCACCTCTTTCCAAGTTAGTTTTTCCAACATCTTCCTTCTTGGAAAGTACAGAAGACAAATTGGACCAACCACTCACTGATTCCTGCAAACAGCCTTTGACTTCCTGCTCTAGGCCTCTGCTGATGCTCTTCTTTCTACTTGGAAGGTCGGATCCATACCTGTCAGTCTGTCTGCTACTTACCATTCGAGTCATGGCTCAAGTGCCACTCCCTCTCCTTAACCAGAAGTCTTTTTCTTTGTCGCATGAACTCTATGAAACCCTAACACACTCACTTAGAGCTCCTCCCCTGTTTCATCATCAAGCAACGATTGTCCACATCCCTGCCCACACCTTCACGGGTGCCAGTCTGGACGCTCCTGGAGAGCAGAAGCTGCGTCCCAATCATCCTCACATTCCTCCCACCTAGTAAACGGCTTGCATTTCAGAGGCATCAAATGCGTATTTGTTGACAGAATCACTGAATGAACAACTTCCCTGGAGTATTCTTTTTACACAGAAGAAGATTAGAGAAGGAAGAAGAAAAGCGATGTAGCTTAATTTGTTCTGGATTATGCCTGGTGTGTTATCACATGGAGGAAGGTGGCAATCCTGGGAGTCTCAGATTAAATTTCAGCTCTGTACTTGAAGAGAGACCCTCTGTTAACCCACAGTAAGTTAGGCTGCTCTTCTGTGCACAGCTCTCTCGCTCTCGCTCTCTCTCTCTCACGCATCTGTGGTTATGAATGGTGGTTCTGGGCAGAGGAGCTGGAGGAGATACTTCTTCCCCAGTGCTGGTGTTGTCCTCCAAACAAAGTCCACCCCCACTAGCGCCACCCCTCCCTCAGCTTCTCTCTCCATTCCTCACTCACTAAGTCTGAATTCATACCAATTAATAGTGGCCTTGGAAGTGGGACCCATGTGGGTACTGCAGGCCTGCCCCCACCTTCTTTGTCCTGGAGGCAAGTGCCCCCCAGGAAGCCCATCCTACCCATGGCTGCTGGCTGCAGCCTCCATCACTACAGCAGAAGCCTTGCCCTGGCCCAGCCCCCTGGGCCCAGTAAGCCAAACTTAGAGATTCAGAATCAGGCATCCAGGTGGCTGAACAGAGAAGCACATTAAATACAGCATCCATGCTAGCTTGAGTGCTATTTTGATTTCTTATGTGCCTTACTCTTTTTCTTATTTCTCAGTTGGCTCAGGTCTTAGATGAGACAGAGGAGTCATTCACTGGGCCTTCTCCAGACCCCACCTCTGTCTCCTAATAACCATTTATTTGATCACTGGTGTCCCACTTGGCACATCTCTTTTCAGTGTTCCCAGCAATGACTGGGGTAGTGAATGCTAACCGAGTAAATGTCCGTTTAAAGAGCTAATTAATGATGGATGCCACTGGGAAAATTAGAAGAAGGGAATGAAAGGAAGGAGACAAAAGAGAGAAGAAAGAAGGAAAAAGAAGTAGTTCTGCAACAAAGAGACGGGAAAGGAAGAGCAGGAAGGAGAGTAGGAGAGGTGGTGAAGAAAGAGGGCGTGCAGAAGGGGAGGGACAGAGAGAGGATGCCCACGGGGCGGGGAGAAAACGCCAAGGCAGCTTCTGCACCTGCTAGAGAGCAAGACCTTCCAAGGCTCCTTAGCCCTCAGCCCCCACAGCCTGTGGGGCTTCCTTTCCCACCTCCCCCCAGCTTAGGACTTCAGTCCACTCACCTGGACATTGAACAGTGAGTATTCCCTCCCCTGCCTCTCTGTGGGCTGCTGGGAGGAAGAACCAGGATGAGAACAGTTGCAGGTGCTTTGGGAGGAGGACAACTCACAAAACAGAAAGAGACTATTAGTGTTCGGAAGCTGCTTCCAGAAACTCTGTAGCCTCCTGTGTAAGCCCTGCGGTCATCCCTGAGCCCCAGCCCTACAAAGGTGGGGAGGCTTAGAGAAGGGCCTCGGTTGATAAAGCACAAGCCACCGGCTCCTCCCACAGCACTTTCCCCAAGGCCCCCACCACCCGATTCTCATTACCCTTCTGCTAATCCAGGGATCTGGGTACTTGATCAAAACTATTGGTTCTGTAACTGACCCAGACGTATCATAAGCTGAGACATTTCCTACTGTCCTGGAATACATATCCCTGTGATCTATCGCCTCGGCCCTGGCCAGCTCTCTGGGGGCCCCCGGAGTCCAGACACATCTCACTTCCAAGGGAGTTTGGAAGGAGGAGGCTGAGGCCTGCAGGGGTCTTCTGACACTCCACCTCCCTGACCCCAGGGCTACGGACAGGTCGAGTGACTTTCACTGTTTTGTATTAGTCTGATCTACTCACTAGTGAATGTTGCCTGCACATGGTGGCAATTTTAGAAAGAAGTGTGGCTCTATTGATAAGAAACAGGTCATCCTCTTTACACCTGAGTTGCATCACCCACAAAACAGCCTTTCACTATTCCCCACTGTGAGGTATGTTCACAATAATGAATAAATAATACCGCAAATGTTACTAAAACCTTCATCTCTCTTCTCTGAGCTTCAGATGACAGGAATGGCATGCTGTATTCTGGCTGCTCAGGCTGTGGTAACACAGTAGCCCAGACCAGGCCTGACAGCCCCTGGACTGCTGAGCCAGTGCCTCAGTGGTGGCCATTTGTCCCTGCACAGCTCCTGAAAATGCTGCTGTCTCATGACTGGGTGGGCAGTCGATTCTGGTGACTCCATTGCCCTGCAGGGCCACAGTTGGGGGTGCCCAGGAATGGCTGTGCTCCCAAGGTGTGTGAACAGTCTCCTCTTCTTGGAAAACATTGGAAGCCATGCTTCTATTTTTCTCTCCCAGCAACTCAGATCTAACTTGAGGAAAGAATTTGGGACAGGGTGTGTTATGGGCTGAATTTGGTCCCTCACTAGCTCATTTACTGAAGTCCTAACTGCCGGTAGCTCAGAATGGGACTATATTTAGAGAGGAGCCTTCCCAGAGGTAATTCAGTATCATTGCATCCTTACAAGAAGAGGGGACTGGGACATAGGCACACAGGGAAGGCCACATGAAGACACAGGGGAAGACAGCCCTCTGCAAGCCACAGAGAGAGGTGTCAGAAGGACCAAGTCTTGCTGGCACCTTGATCTTGGGCTTCTCACCAGGACTGTGAGAAAATAAATTTCTGTTAGATCTGCCTGGTCTGTGCTACTATGTTGTGGCAGCTCCTCACCCCTCAGTAAAGAACAGAAGCCCCGGGGAAGGCTGCAGAAGCTGTGACCTCCCTGAGCCTCCACCGTCTGTCAGTGGAAGGGGTCATGTGAAGACTAGATGGAATAGCCACATTCCACTCAGCACCACGCAGCCTGGGGCATGGCAGCTGCCCAGAACAGATCGGTGGTGGTGGCCACCGGGGGTGTCGGGGGTGGATGTGGCATCCCCCCGAGCTTGCTCAGCCTTGCCCTGACCTGCCAACTACTGTCTGTGCCACATGATGCCTCCTCCTCTCTGCACGAGGACCAGCTCCAGCCCCACCTTCTCCCGGCTGACTTCCAGAACTCTCTGGGGCACAGTACAGCTCTGTCTCCGAGCTCTGGGGTGTTTTGATCCATTCCCAGGCACAGCCTTGAGCACTGCCTTTCATAACCACTCTCCTTAGCTTCCCCTGGAGTCGCCCACGCATGAAGACGCCACAATGTCCCCTCTTTGCATTCTCCCCAAAGATGTCCTTTCTATATGCTCTGCATGTGCACCTCCCTACGCCTGCTCACACGGAGGCCTGGAAGACACCTTTCCTGATAGCCAGAAAGCAAAGGGAGCTTTGGCCTCTGCACCCACAGCAGCAGCCACCCAGCCCTCCTGTCCCTTTGTCATCATAACTCCATTCATCAACACCTGTCATGCTCCATGCCCTGTGCCAGGAACTTTGCACACACAGTGAGACACACACATATGATGACCCATCTGCAAGTGGGGAAACCAAGACTGCAGGTTAAGTGACTTGCCTTAGGGCACGTTATCATGAGGAAAAGTTGTCACTTTCTAAGTCTATCTCCAGAGACAGCTATTTGTCTGTCACACCAGTGGTCTCAAGAGAGGAATATGGATACATAAAATCCTGGGGGGTGGGTCACATGATGGAAAACTACCACAACAGACAACAGGTGTAATATGCACAGAGGAAGCCAGACCCGCATCATGAATGTCTGATTCTGTGTGCCTGAAGTTCAAGAGCAGGCAAAGCCAATCCCCACTGACAACAGCTGAAAAAACTGCTGAGTGAGGAGGTGGACAGGGGTAACTGGTTTGGAAGGAGCATGAAAGCGCCTCTGGGGACAATGGAAACATTCCTGATGGATCTAGGTGGCATTCATACAAATGTATATGTATGTGCAATTCATATATGTACGTCATACCTCCATGAAAAATGTTTAAAACATCTCAAGGAGGACATATGTAGTTTTTTAAATATATTCAATATTATAATTTCATATTTGGAAACCAAAAAATAAATCACTCTATTGCTTTTGAAACACAAACTTTAAAAGAATTTTCAAGATGTATATGTTTCTCCAAAGGAGACATATGTTTGAGAGACGGAGCCGCACTGCGCTGCACGGATCACATTCTGCCTCCACTCCCGTGTACTTCTCGCTCCTGTTAGACTCAGGGCATCTTTGAGGAAAGGCACCATCTCAGCCACAGCATAGGGCCTGCACAGCAAACAGGAGGGGTCTAGATGGTCACATGGGTGCCAGACACTCACAGATAGCCCATCTCTCCTCTCCACAATCCACACCAAGATCAAGAACTCGAGAATTCAGGTCCGAAGACTGCTGCTCCCAAACCTGCCTGTCATACACATTGGGCAATTCAGAAGAAAAAATAAGAGAAAATCATTGCTGTAGAAAGCCCTGCTCAGAAATGAGGGGTGGCTGCTCCGGAGGCCTGGCAGGGCACTGTGCTGCTGAGAGTCTAACTCCACCCTGGTAATCATATAAAATTTCCCCAGGCAATGCTTTTGCCCCCCATGGGTAGTTGCTCTGCAGGCCGACTCCAGGCAGAGAAGCTGCTGGAAGTTGCTCTCACAGACAACGGCCTTTGCTGTTCTTAGAACAAAGCCTTTAATTTGCGTGGCAGGAAGCTTAGTGTATTTCACACCATCGTCTCATCATGAACCCCCAAGAGAGGAGTGTGATCGTGAACTTTCTATATTGAGCTTCAGGTTTTCCAAGCCCTAGCACAGGTCCTAGGATGCAGTGGGCACACATAAGTAAGTTCACTCCCTCACTCTCCCAGGAGTTCATGATGGGGGAGGCATTACCAGCCAACCAAGGCACAGTTTTCTGAGAACCTACAACGTGCCATGAGGATTGCCAAGTGTCTTTGTTGGCTAATAACGCCAAACCCCATGAATTAGCTGGGCCAGGCTGAATACTGGAGAGAAAATGCAGAAGCGACTTTGCTCTCTTTTAATGGTGAAAACCATGGGTGTGTGGCCCATCTCCGCAGCCTTTATTTTGAATCAGATCTCATAGAAGTTCCTGGAAAGTACCTGCTCAGCTATCAGCTTTGAATCACAGCTGGACAACAGGTTCGGGGAGGTTCTGGGCAGTGCAAGCTCCTGTCTTCACCACAAAGACACTTACCTTGTCTTTGTCAGATTCAGGGACATTCTGTTTGTTATTTTGTGTCGGTCCTTTAGAGAAGCCAGAGAAACTCCAAGAACTGATTACAGTCTCACAAACTGTCCAATCTCTCAGGACTCTTGATCGTTTTTAATTAGGACAAGGTGGACAGATAAATTGGCTGATCCTCTTTGAATAGCACAGGAGGGGCCAGTGCAGCCAAGTGATCAAGCAGTAGGAAGAAAGGGAGATGACAGTCAGGAAGGTGACATCTGGAGAGGTTCCAGACAGAGTGGAAAGACCCTGAGAGGTGTCGGGCACAATCTTTTCTCCATGTTTGTAGATGTTCCAGAGAACGGCAGAGGCCAGATTCATCCTTGCAGAGATCTCAAGGTGGACAAGGGGGCCTATAGCTGGCACAGTCTTACTCCCAGACTAAGCCTACTAACCGAGATCAGAAGCACCTCCCTCTTGCAATGAAGCTACAAGAATACTCTTCCACGTGGGTCTGTTGCACTCCTTTGCTACCCAGGTTTTCAGAATGAGTCCTGTGGCTCTTTCACAAATTAGAGATGAATAGGGATCCTGGTGTAAAGTCCGCTTCCATCGTTGGGGCCATGACACTCTGAAAAAGTTGCCCCAGCTGCCATGAGACCACCAATCTGGCAGAAACACTTATCATAATTCTTGGCAATCATTTCATACTGATGGACATAGAAATCTCTTTCATGTTCACTCATGACCATGTGGAGACATCTCTAATGTATGTACCCTGAGGGTCACAGAGGTGAATTAGGCACGTTCTCTGCCTTTTGGAAATCCGTGGTCTGATAGAAGAAATGTGTATTCAGTAACAGCACAGCAGGCTGAGACCATCATCAGCAAGGGCTCGAGTCCCTATGGGGACCAGCTGAGAGATTCCTAAGGGAGAACCGCAGAAGAGCAGAGACTTGTGTTGGAACTCAAGGCAGAGAGGTCTGCATCTATGAGAAAATAGGAAGGAGCTAGTTTACCAGGATGAGAGGACACTGGGCCGAAACTGAAGGGATGGGAAAACGTAGAACATGTTCAGAAAACATGTAGTAGATTAATTTCACTAGCCAGGATACATGAAAAGGATAAGTGGGAGATAATTCCATTTAAGAGAAGGTCTAATTTAAGAAAAGCCTGAATTTCAGAGGCCTCGAATGTCATATTGGAAGCTTAGATTTTGTTCACTAGACGATAAGAAGTTATTCAAAGAATGTAATCAGGTCAGAGTTGAAGGAGTGCGGGGGGGGGGGAGTTGATAGTGGCTTGAGTGAATTTTACCTTCAAAAGCAAGATCTGGAAGTTTAAAAATCAAAGACAGAAAATACAGAGTTCCTACCTCAGAGGAAGAAAAGGTAAGCCTCCTCTTCAAGCTCTCCGTGATCCCTAGTTGTTGGCTTTCTCTCCCCTGTTCAGACTTCATCCTCACTCCTTGTTCTTTTGGTACAGGTCATAGTCAAGTCTGTCTCTTATAGTAAGAGAACAAAACTATATAAACCCCCCATATTCTCCCACCCTTTGCCCCCCAGGAAAGCTCCTTAAAATGATATCAAGCCTCCTAAAATGAATAATTTCGTGCACATCCCACTTTTAAAGTGCAGGGTATTCATAATAAGATCCATTGAGGGTAGGAATAAATTATTAAAATTTTATCTAAAAACATACAAAATGATGTTTTGCTTATTCTGTCATTTTGCTGATTCTTCCATAATTCATAAGTAGAGTCCAAAAAAAATCAATAATGTAAAATTCAGAGTCATGTTCCTAGGAGATTAAGGAAAAATAGCATTTGGGTCAGTTTGTGCCATCACTAGAGACAGCACCAGACAGAAAGGACACACTGTCTGTACAGAATATCATCAAACTTCTTAACAGCACCAATAGATGCCAGAAGTCAATAGAATATTATTTTCAAAGTGCTGACTAAAAAGAATTCTATACCTTGCTAAATTATCATTGAATGTGTTGGAAGTGAATTTACCAGTAATGGACTTTCACTGAACAAAATCATTTTCTTTCTCCAAACAAAAAGTATAAAAACTAGCAAGAAGAGAACTGAATCCAGAATAGTGAGGTGTAAGAAGAAGCAGTGAGCAAAAAATGAGTAAGAATGGTCACAAACCTAAAAAGTAGCAATATAAATAATGAAAATCATGGCTAATTAGGGGTTGATAAAAATCAAAAGGGAACTAAAAATATTGGACAAAAGAAACTTGTAATATGAAACTTGAGCTTTTTAAAGCTTCCTAATTCTTCATATTGTTCAGGAGGATAACAGAGCTGTTTTGTTTTTTTGGGGTTTTTGACAGAGTTTGACAGAAAAAAATGATAGAATGAATTCAAATATATTGGCAATCACAAGAAATTTAAGAGATTAGACTCAGTCATCAAAACCCAGATCATCAAATTATATTAAAAAACTAAACTAGTCATGATGTTTACAAGAGAAGTTTACAAGAGACAAATTCAAAATAAAAGGACAGTAATTATATGTAAAAAAGATGAAAAAAAAGAATGCCAGATAAATACCAACCAGCAGCAGCTTGACAAAATGGAGTTGCAAAGGGAAAGTATTATTATTAGAAACAAAGATGTTCACCACAAAAAATCAAAAAGAACAATTTCCCAAGAAGATGTTACAATTCTAACATTGTTCCCACCCAATAATAAAATTGCAAAATATATAAAGCAGAGATGGACAGAATTATCATGTGAAACTGACAAATCGGCAATGAGAATGGGAATTTTAGCACCTTTCTCTAAAATTGACAGATTAATAAGAATAGAAGTTAGCAGAGAGGTAGAGATTTGAATAATGAGATTAAAAACTCAATCCCAGGAACAGGAAGAGAGCTCTCCAGCACCTTCATCTACACTTCCTCGTCTCCCATTGAGTCTTCAACCAAATCCCTCCAGTCCAACACCCCAGGATGTCACAGTCTGAGATTACCTAGGACTTCCCAATAACCAAATCCTATTCTTCTGCTTTTAAAACCACTGGAAACAAACAAACAAAAAAATTATAAAAATAAATAAAAATAAAAAATAAAACAACTGGAAACTCTCTGATAACTTGATTCCCTTTCCTTCTAGCTCTCTCTGCTCATCCACCACGCCCCTCAGATGTCCCGCCTCACCCGCTGGTCTTCCCCAGTGTTCTGTCCCCCTCTCTTCTCATCCATTCCACAGACTTCCCTGGCAACCTCATCTCATACCAAGGAGTTACATCAGAAATGCAGGTTTAGCAGGCCGGGGCTTACCTGGGGAGCGAACGCAGATGCGGGTGAGCCCACAGCTCGCACAGTGAGTACTCTGGTGAAGACCAAGCCTTGGCAGGCTTAGAGGTTGGGAGGCCTGGAAAGGGGAAAGTCTCCCCCTAGATTCTGGGCAGGGACCAGGTGTGGCTTATTCACCTTTACACTCAGCTCAGTGACTAGCCTCTAATAGATACTTGATACAGGTGTGCTACCTGAGCGGCTATACATTGTGTTCTGCATGTTCTCACGAGAGCTCCAGAAAGGCAATCTGTTGAGGGATGGGAAGTTATCTTCAATCTCTGAACTTCCACAAGGGCTTCTGATGCAGGCCAGGAGCTCCACCCCAAACAACAGCCAAGACTATGGTCAAGAAGTCAATCTAAACCCGCTCCCCAGGGAAGCTACTTCTTGAACACTGCACTTTGTAAAACCAGAGCACTCGCCTTCAGCTGTAAGACACTGTATCTCTTCATTTTTTGCTGTACCGTTTTCTCCCCTCCCTGGTAGAGAAACTACCCTCCTCCCACCCCCACATAGCTGTGAATACACCACCAGTCCCCCAGAGAGGCAGAACGTGAGCACCCTCTGCATCAGTGACTACAGACCAGGGAAAGCAGTCTTCTGGCAAAGCCAAGTGGCCATTTTCACAGACATTTCATAAGCACATAAGCCAAACCCCAAGCTGCTGAAAAATCTGTCTCCTGTCCCTTCATATTCCTGCAGCAATAGAAGTTCATTTTCTCATCATATACTGTAAATTACAGGCTGAAAAGGTGGGTCGCGTCTGACTTCAGCCCATAAATAGCCGGTCTTTCTTCTCTTCCTCAGAGGGGCCATTCTCAGAGTGCCTTAGCTTAACGTTTTCCCTGGCAGAGGGACCAAAACGCAGGAACAGAAATCAAATCTCCCTCCAGTGAGCCCAGGGGAAGAACCCAGAGTTCTTCCTGCCTCTGAATCAGAGAAGCCCCTGCACAGTGCACACGTACTTTTCTACCAGGCAACATCTAGGTAAATCCACTTCTAGTCTCTCTTCATCTCTCTTACGCACCCCTTCTGCAAATAGCTCCCAGCACTGCCCCGGCATCTTGTAAAATAAAAATCAAAGCTGAGCAAATAATTTAAGACTCATATTTAAACCTTTTCCAGGTCCCCGAATTCATTGCCTCTTAAAGAGAAATGCCTAAGCCAGAGGCTTCCTAGGCCATCGGGGATTACAGCACTCCCCCTCCCCACTGGAATATTTTGTCTGGCACTTAAGGAGCTCTTCACAGGGCACACGGAAGTCGAGTCTTAATCAATCATCAACATTATTTATGAGCCACATGCTTGACACTAAATAAATGTGAATGGAAAGCATGGCTTTGGTCCTCAAAGAGTCCATAGTCAAGTAGAATAGACACAATCCACTCAGCAGAACAGCAGAGAACAGGAGAAAACCAGGATTAAGTGTTGCACCAAGTGGGACAGACAGCTGATCAGACTCCAAGAATGGTGGTTTCTGAAGACAGAGGCATCACATGGGAGGAGGCTGAGCTGGCAGCTCTGGGGAGATGGAGGAGAAGAAAGGAAGCCCCTCCAGCCAGAAAAAGAGCAGAAGCCAATACAAGAAACAAAAATAAAAATCATGTTTGAGGAGGTGTGTCACATGCAGAAAAAGGCACGTCACTGTCATGAGCTGAATGTGTTTCCCCCAAGTTTTTATGTTGAAGTCCTAACCTTCAGTACCTTAGAATGGGGACTGTATTTGGAGATAGGCCCTTTAAAGAGGTGTTAGGGCAAAATGAGGCCATATGGATGGGCCCTAGTCCGATATGCTTGGGGAATTGTGAGAAGAGGGGATTAGGACACAGACACAAGGGGAAGGGCATATGGGGACACAGGGAAAAGAAGGCCACCTAGGCACCAAGGAGAAGGTGCTCAGAGGGAACTAGCTTTGCCCACACCTTAATCTGCCAATACTTCTAGCCTCTGAGACTGCAAGAAGGGAAATTTCTATTGTTTAAGCCACCCGGTTTGTGGTGCTTTGTCACGGCAGCACTGGCAGATGCTCTCGGGAACTCTCTGGAGGTAGCTGGGGGCTACCCCAAGCTTCAGGGCCAAGGCTGTCTCAGCCTGCACCAAGGCAGAGGTTGTGAGAATGGAGATGCCAATCTGGACAGGAGGGAACCGGAAGGTAACACAGACTAGTCTTGGCCACACATTTCTTACAGTGGCAAAGGAGGAGGTGCTGGCAGTATATCTTTGACATCTTAGGAAGAAAAGAATACAGGCCACCATTTTGGTTCCTAGGAGTCACCTTCTCCACAAACACCAGGTGTCCCTTCCTGGTCCCCAGTCTCTGTGCAGCACGAAACACTCAGAGAATAGGATGCTGGTGATCTGTACACCAATGCCAAGAGCTCTGTGCTAACTGAGAAAAAAGACCTACATCACAACTTAGCATCTGCCCCAGCAGATCTCTGCCCAGCTGCATCCTAGCCAGGTGAGCAGTCATCCCCTCTGGATCACTAAGGGACTACAGTAAGCAAGGGCCTGCCTCTTGGACCTTGGGAGGTCCTGGGATCTTGGACTCCTCAAATACTCAGTTCTAAGAATCTCAGCTGCTGGAAAGAAGTATAGAGAATCCTCAAAAAACTGAAAGAGGACCTTCAACTTGATTCCACAATCCCATTACTAGATATCTACTCAGAAGAAAAAAAAATCAAAAGGGCATTTGCACCAGAATGTTTGTCATAGCTCAATTCACATTTGCCAAGATATGGAATCAACCCATGCACCCATCTACAAAGGAATGGATTAACAAGCCGTGGTAGATGTATCATGGAATACTATTCAGTCATTAAAAAAATGGAGATTTTACATCTTTTCTATTAACCTGGATGGAGTTGAAGCACATTCTTCCTAGTAAAGCATCACAAGAATGGAAAAACAAGAATCCAGTGTGCTCAATACTAATATGAAACCAGTAGATGAACAAATACATACCCACACTAGAGAAAAACACAGTTAAACTCAAGTAGTGGGGGGAGGGAGAGGGATTGGTGAGCTCTCACCTGACAGGCACAATGTAGGGGTGTATGGCCCACCACAACTACAAGGGACTCTACCTAACAAACACAATGGAACCAAATCATCTGTACCCTCATATTAATCTGAAATTTAACCAAAAAAAGCATCTCAGCTGTAATATCCAACAACTACAACCCCCAGACTCCACAGCTCCTGCTGGAATGGGGCAGTCAGTACATATGTGACTCCTTCAAAGAAGGTGGCCCCTAGAAACATCCCTTACCTCCCAAGATACCTGACCAGCTAACAAGGACACACAGTGCAGGTGCCACATGCTGACACATTTAATTCTCCAAACGGACTTATGACAGCAGTGCAAATTATACCCTCCAGGGCGTGCCACTCTGCCCACACCAGAAAGGCTACAACGAAAAAGAAAATGTCATATGTTGGTGTGGACAGGGAGTGACTGAAATCTCCCTCACTGATGGTTGTACAATCACAGTGCAAAAGTGTTTCCGTGTAAACTAAAGCTGAGCAGCCATGTTCCTTATGACCCAGCCATTCCATTCCTGGATATATTACCCAAAGGATATGTACAATCATGGTGCTATTGTGTGGAAATACACCCAAATTAAAATGGAAATGAACAACTTCAATTATACATAACAATATGGAGGAATCTCATGAACACAATGTTGAATAAAGAAATTAAAGAAATAAAAGACTATGTATTGTATTGCTCTATGTAAAGTTCACAAACAGGCAAAATTAATTAATCTACAGAACTATAAGTCAGGATGACATTGCTCCTGTGGGTGGGGGGTAGTGCACCGTCTCTTACTCTAGAGGATCACAAGGGAGGTTTCTTTTTTTCTTTTTTTTCTTTTATTAAGTCATATACACATAGATCATGAATACATTTATGCATATGTGGGGCCCAATGTGTTTTTTAATACAATCTGACACGCTTACATACAACCAATTAACATAGCTTTCCCCTCATTTACTTGATCATTGGGTTAAGACATTTATGTTCTACACTTGACGGATTTGACCTGTACTCTTGCATATGCTACATAGGTGTGGTCCCGCCTTTTACCCTCCATGTGCTAATCATGGTCTGTTCCTTGAAGGAGGTAGTAGGGGCATAAGTGCATTCATTTTATGAAAATTCAATTGGTCCTACATATATCTATGCACTTTTCTATATGTACGTTATGTTATATTTGAATTCAAGCTTTAAGAAATTAAAACCCAATATGATAGGACAATGACTTTCTGTACTGAGGAAAATGGCACAGAGAACTGAAGTAGTTTTCCCAGGATTTGAACCCAGGTAGTTCTAGCTCTCAGCCACTATCTCTGTCACCTCCTAGGTGGAAAGAGTGTCGTAGCACATGTCCTGCACGAACTCATGCACACCCCATAGAGCCCTAAGCGCAGTGCTTGGTACTTAACAAGTGTCTAATGTACGTGCTGTGTTAAATGAATCCCACCAGAAACCACTTCCAATAGGTAACATGAGTCTATGAGCCACAGCCTGGCCACTTGTAAGAGCCAAGTCAGAGGGACAGATTCCTACACTCATATCACAGACAATAGAATTATTCTTTGCATTCAGAAGCCATGTCTCACTCACTCACCTCATCCCTGCTAGGAGCCTCATAGAATGGACCAGCCTGAGCCCAGCCCTCTTTCAGGTGGAATGCTTCTGTAGACAGTTATAATGGACTGTCCTTCCAGGAGCCTTAGAAAACCCACTTCATCCTGGCATTTAGAAGGTATCTCCAGAATATCTCTAGATCACAGGGACCAACACACAGGTCAGGAGGCTGCTTGAAGGATTTCAAACAAATGCAGAATACGGGATGTAAAGCCAGCAGAGATCAAACTGGATGATCTGTTTTCTAGAGAAGGGCAGGTGCCTGACTCCAGCTCCTTTACTTGAACACAGATCTTTTCGACAGGCAAGTGGCTTCGCACACACAAAGGCAAAGAAGACACAGCCCATCCCACCATGAGCGGGATCAAGGAAGCAGATGTGGAAACCGTGCACCTGACCTCAGCAGGTCCCCGCTCGTAGCACTGCTGTGGGAGCTCAGCGAGGCAGCTCAGGAGATGGGCATGTGGGAAGCACTTGGTCATACTCAGCTGTTGTCATTACCTGCAGTGATACGTTGCAGAGGCATTTGCAGGCTCCAGTGAGGATCCCATGGAGATCGCTGTCAGTGAGTTGGTGCAGGATGATCACGGAAAGCGTCGTGGCTCTGATGCTGCAGCACGAACCTTCCCAGTGAGAGCATTTCAAGGACATCAGGGGACCTTTCTACCTGAGGACTTGACCCCACCACTGCCAGGTTCACACTTGCCTCTTAAGCAGAAAACAAAGGAGACCAGAGCCCAGGGCCATTCAGGACACACCTCTGCCCCAGCCTCAACTTAAGGCACCTGCCCTTCAGGGAGCCGCCACCTCCAGCTCACAGATTTCCTCCCCTTTCAAAACTACTTCTGCTCTGAGGTGGCTGTGGACTGCACCCCACCCCAAAGAGGCCACTTTTGCATCCACTGTCTCCCCTTCTGGTCCCCTCACACGCGAGTCCCCCCAAGGTCTGGGACTGGCTTCTCAGCAACTTCCCCATGACCCATAGAGGCTGCATGCCTGGACACAGGCCTGAGCAGCGCCAGATCAGCTGGGGAGCTGGCCTCCCCACTCCCCATTTCCCAAGGGAGAAAAAAATTGTGCCTGTCAGAAATGTGATAGAACTGTCAAAAGTACACCCAAACAGCTATATACGTTGTGATCTCTAAGTCACAGTTCCATTTGTTCTGTGACAGTGTAAAAATAACAAAATTTCCATCAAGATGGAAAATAAAAACACAGAAAGCACTTCAGCAGTATTTGAAAACAGTGTCTCAACAAAGGGCCCTTTCCTCCCTCCCCGCAGTCTCTCACTGGTAGCCCTGGCTCAGCGACCTCTCCCTCTCGGCCACTTCAGCGTTCTCGTTTCCTCCCCTTCCCCTCCTCTTCTGCCTGGACCTCCTGTTCACGCCCGGCACAGACAGGGGCGCGAGACCTCAACCCCCTGAGTCTGAGGACAGGGCTAGACAGTGCCTGGCATCTCCTCAACTCAGCCCTGCCTGTGCAAACCCACAGGAGACACTCGGACCCTGCACCTGCAGGACTTTTATATTTAAGTTGTTCTGAAGGAAGTCTCGGGGTGGGGGCACTTTTCTAGAAGCCACTGAGAGAAAATTCCCCAGAGCTGGCCGCTCCATCCTCTGTGCGCCTGCCTCAACAGGGCGGCCTCAATCATCCTGGGATGTCTGTCCCCCAGTTAAACCTCAAAGCTTGTGAAGGTCACGATCCTTCACCTCTCATTCCCCTGTACCCAGCCCAACTTCTGCCCAAGAGGAGGAAGGAGCTCAAGAAATATTTATTAAATGACTGAACAAATGAATAAAGGCAGGCATGAATGCGTGAATAGATGAATGCCTGGATCACAGGGGGAAAGGCAATTATAAATATTTATTTTAAACTAACACTTATTTGTATCAAAATAATACATGCATGGGGTCTAAATCACATAGAGCTAACACTTCAAGGGGAGACAGCAGTCACCTTCTGTGTCTCTTCCCATCCACCAGTCCTGGTCTCAAGAGACAATCACACCCATCTCCTTCACCACTTTCTTCTTCCCGGCACCTTCACATGCCTGGATGTGACAGTTTCAGACACACGGCCCCCCTCCTATGCTGGACAAGGATATAATTTAGGTCATATCCCATCATACTCTCATTTCTCCTCCCACTCTCCCATAAAATGTGCATATAAGATGTTATTAAATCAGTGTGTGGTACTTTTGTTATTTTGACAGTATGTACATTATTTGTAAATAGCTCTTGCTGCTAAGACAGGGAGGGGGTCACAACTGTGAGGGGTGGAAGACGGTACCAGGGCTCCAACCCTTCCATGTGCAGCTGTCAGCTGTGCATCTCCCCCTTCGCCACGCCTCTGGTTGTGTGCATCTCCCCCTTCCATGTGCATCTGCCCCTTCGCCACTCCTCTGGTTGTGCGAGGCGTCCATGATGACCTGCAGATGGAGGTAGGAAGCCTAAGCCACATGCAGGTGCCAACCTCAGAAGGGCCGCTGGGTACAGCATGTCTTTACCTGGGCAGTCCTCACCACCTTCTCTAGTTCCACAGATGAGACAGTGGAAAATAAGGGCAAGTATGATCCTTTCAGTCATCAGAAAGACTCAACGTAATCAAGTAATAACCAATGGACCCCACTGGCACTTTGGAGTGCTCTGGACAAACAGCCATGACCCACCCACCTTGGGAAGTACACAGAGATGTTTTTTATTAGCTATGAATTCATTCATATTATCAAAAGGAAAAGAATTTTTATTCTCAGCCATAAGAAGGCTAATTGGCAAATGTTCCTTCAATACTGCAATGATATGAGACAACTCAAACTCAACAAAGATGGCCTGATAGCTTTCCTGAATCCTCTGGGAACCAACATGGACTTTGAGCAGCGCACAGGGGCACTATTTTATACAAAGGAAGCACAGGAAGTCTCAACCCTATACACACTACAGGCCAAGCAAAGCCCAGTGGGCCAGTAGCACCAACCTCCATGTTCAGGCTCAACACAGTGTCCATGTATGAAAGACCAGCTTCTCACAATGGGGGGTGGGGGATGTGAATGGGATCAAAGGAGACTTGTGAGCAAGGGTTTATGTGCAATGGACCCTCCTGACTCCTTTCCTCCTCAGCCAAAAGCAGCCTTCCCTGTCTTTCTCCCAGAATCTCAGCATAAGAACTTTGGGATGTGCTCCCACCTCATCACACCACCACCCAATCACTCCCACAGGCCAACAGGTGCCATATCAGAAAGGTTTGCTCTCTGTCCCCTTCACCTGTCTCTTCTCCCTCCCATACAGAGGGACCTCGGGATGATTCTGAAGCAGAAACTGGCGGAATGTTCACTAAGCCTGTTTCCTCTTCCTGGGCCCACGAGAAGACTACACTTCCCAGGCTTCCCTATAGTTACATTGGAGCCATGGGCTGTCACCTGTGGGCAGAAATCAACTACCGGATTTGCAGTCTTGGCCACTACACTCCCGACACAATTGTCCACATTCCCCCTCCCTCGTCTACAGAACCATGGAGGCCTCGTACTGGAAATGGCAGGAAGGAGGACATAGGAACTTGAGTCACTGCCTGAGGCAGAACCGCCAGCAGAGCCTCTCAACCCACAGCAGACCCTGTCTGAGTGAGATACAGAAGCTTCTTAGGTTAAGTTACTGGGCTGAAGGTTGTTCTTGGCCGCAGCACAGCACATCCTGACCAATCCAGACCTCTCCATCATGCCCGGGTAACTCTGGTCACTAATGAAGATTCCCTCTCAGCAGACTTTGGACATTGGATGGTTAAACAAAGTAGGAAAGTAGGACTTCAAACATTTATGAAATTCTACCAAAAGGTAAACTTCACTAGACTCTCTCCTGGCCTAACTATGAAATTGTGAATGATGAAGAATTTTAGGTCAATATATTCCTGCTTTGTTTACTAAAGAATATTTTACAGTAACCACAAAAACAATTTTTTTCCTTTTATTAAGTCATAAACACATAGATCATGAATACATTTATGCATTTTGGGCTAAATGTGTTGTTTTTTATACAATTTGGATTGACTAAAAAACAAAGTTTTAATACTGTTGTGCTTGACATGACACACAAAGTCATGACACACCTGATTTCACTGTAAGAACAGTCACCGTGATCTTTCCCCTTATGAATGTGCTTCCAAGACTGATGTTAAAATTAATCAGTCACCATGGAAATCCAATCAGTCAGAACTGGGCAGTCTGAACCGCTCACACACAGCCTTTGTCTACACTCATTTTCAGAACTCAGTACCTTAGCTCCAGTATTAGTTAATTACACATTTTCTAAACAGCAAACATCAATTGAAAAATTATCCATAATCAATGGCTAGTCATAAAATGATACTCATCACAAAAATGCCAAGAGCATTCAAGAAATCACGGCCAGAAACTTGTATTCAGAGACAAGAGCCATGGGAGGGAAGTGGTCCCTCCCACAGGGACCACAGGAGACACAGGAGCCAGTGGTCAAGAGTGGCTGGGGTGGGGATGTAGAGCGGGCAGACTTAAGCAGAGGCACAGAAAAAGAAGAATAAGTGGTATGCACAAAATCAAAAATAGAAAGTAGGTGTTGCTCCCAGTGATGGGGCAGCAGACAGTAAGGCAAAAAATATCAGAGGTCAGAAAGATGGGGACCCAAGTTACGCACCAGCAGGACATTCAGAAGACTCACCTGTCATCACGAGAGAGGCCGACGACTTGCCTACCTTGGGGAAGCAGGTACAGTGAGCCAGAATTTAACAAGGGAAAGATAAAAAAGGCCTGAAATCAGAGAAAGCAATGGGTGTTAAAGAAAAGTGAGTAGAGAGAATCTAGAGATGAAGGCCCAACTGCTAAATCCCAAACAGCAGAAATTAAGACTGAAAAGCACATTGTGCAACTAAGATCCTTTACGCCTTCTCAGTTTATTGGGTTATAGCTTTCATAGGAAGGCTATAAATTGGTTTCATAGGAGGGCTGAGTACATTGGATACTTTTTCTTCCATTCTTGAGATACTTTGCTAAGAAAAATATTTTCCAGCTCCATCCATCTAAACATGAAGAAGGTAAAGTCTCCATCTTTTTTAAGGCTGCATAATATTCCATGGTGTACCTATACCACAATTTGTTAATCCATTAATGGATTGATGGGCACTTGGGCTTCTTCCATGACTTAGCAGTTATGAATTGGGCTGCAATAAACATTCTGGTGCAAATATCTTTGTTATAAAGTGATTTTTGGTCTTCTGGATATATACCTAGTAAAGGAATTGAAGGTTCGAATAGCAGGTCTATTTTTTAGATCCCTAAGTGATCTCCAAACATCTTTCCAAAAGGAAAGAGGAAATGGAGGGGAGGAAAGAGGATGGGTGGGGGGAAGATAATTGGTGGGACCACACCTCTGGTGCATCTTACAAAGGTACGTGTTAAATTTACTAAGTGTAGAATATAAATGTCTTAACACGGTAACTAAGAAAATGCGGTGAAGGCTATGTTAACCAGTTTGATGAAAATATTTCAAATGGTATATAAAACCAGCACATTGTTCCACATGCAATTGGTTGCATCAATTTACATGGCTATGATCTAATTTAAAAATTAAAAAAAAACAAAAAGACTTCTCAGTTAAACAGAGGGCCCAATCTTGCAGTAAATGAGTAAATGGAGAATGCCAACTTCAGGACAGCGCCTGTGGCTCAGTGGGTAGGGCGCCGGCCCCATATACCAAGGATGGCGGGTTCAAACCCGGCCCCTGACAAACTGCACAAAAAAAAAAAAAAAAAAAAAAAATAGCCAGGCATTGTGGCGGGTGCCTGTAGTCCCAGCTACTTGGGAGACTGAGGCAAGAGAATTGCCTAAGCCCAGAAGTTGGAGGTTGCTGTGAGCTGTGACGCCATGGCACTCTACCAAGGGTGACAAAGTGAGACTCTGTCTCTAAGAAAAATTGACATAAGCCTATTGTTTCAGATGTCTCAAGATACCTGCCATTAGGCTGAGAGAGAGATACATGAAGGAAAATAAGCAAATATATAAAGCTGGTTTGATAATTTTATATTTAGAAAGGAACTTTGAGTGAAGCTATGGACACATACAACTATTTACAAGCAAGTAGATCCGAAGCCTGTTGGGTTTGAGGCTATAATCCTAGCCTTTAAAACAACAAAAAACAAGTATGATTATTAAATAACCCTAAAGCTTCTTCAACTTGCACCGGGAAGAAACCAGCAAGATACGCCCATAAAGCAAGATGGATAAAGAAAAGCTTTCCAGGGAATGAAGACAGGGCTGTGGAAATAGTGGACAAGAGGTTCCTCCCGAGAGCAGGCTCAGGCCTAATCAAGGAGTCTCCCCCATGGCGCTGTGTCTTCCATTCCTCCCTTTTGTGAGTGGAGTGTGGATTACGCCCATGCTGCCTCTGCTCCGCGACTTTCACTAGGTGGCAGGGAGAGAGGGCAGACTGCGCGTCTTTCGGCTCAGTCATGGGTCACAGTGAGCCATGCACAGATCCGATGGCTCAGATTCCAGGAATTTGAACTGGATACATGAATTGGACTTTGAGGAAGAGAAAGGAGGACGATCCAAGTGTCAGAAGGAGGGTGTGCACAGACGGTAGCTCTCAGGGGACAGACTGTGGCAGTGATAGCAGCTGCCCACCAATGCTTGCTGCCCCTTCTGTGTGTGGAGCCATCTCTGGTGGCCACTGTCAGGCCAGCACTGCATTTCCCATCTCCCTCCTCCTTGCATTCGGCTGTGGCCACCCTTATGTTTACGTGCGTTCCCACTCTTCCCAGAGCAACGTGCGGGGAAGAGATAGCTGTGCATCACCCACAAGCCGGGGTTTGTTAAAAGTGAGTACTTTCACACCACTCTCTTTCTCCCCTGTGCCAGCTAGAGGCAGGAGATTGTATCTCAGGCAATGGTGGAGCCTAAAGATGGGCAATGGTTGAGCCTGGACCCCTGAACTACCATTTGGAGGAAGGTCGCCCGCCAAGCAGAAGCACCCAAAGCAGTCTGTTCCGTAGATGGGACACAGCCCTATTGTGGTAAGCCATTGAAATGTGTGCAGTATGTATCAAAAGCTAGGGTTAGCTTAACCAGCGTACTAACAGAACAGACCATTTGAAGCAGTGTTCTCTAATTTTTGTATTTATGGTATACTCTCAAATGTTAGAATTTTTGCCAGCCCTGTTAAAAGGACTACATTCCACACAAATCACCCTACTCACTCCAGCATTGTGTCACTGCTTGAGTGGATTCATTTACTTGATGTTTTACATATAAAACAGGCAGGTTTTGCATTTGTGGTGAGGACGTGACCTCACTTTGGCACAGTTGTGTCAGGATGCTATGGCCTCGCAGCACCTCTACCCAGAGCTACACGTCCCAGGCAGCCCTCATTCCATTCCCATCCTCACCCAATTTTGAGTTGTCACAAAAGTTAATTTTACACACTGCTCAGTATTCTATCTGCCCACCTGGAGGGGTTCACAATTCCCTCTCCAGGGTTCCAGGGCACACCGGTTGAGAAATACTGATTCAAAGGTTAGAAATACTCAAGCACAAAATACACTAGCCCAGGACTCCCCCGGGGAGTTCCTCCACACCCGGGGAGATGGGGTCTCAATAAATAATTTCAACCGGGGTAATTCTAGCTTTCACTTGCACAGGGAAGTATTTCTGCAAAGGTCATATTTGACTTTATGGCTCAAGATGAAGAGGGGCTGAAGTTTCTGTTTCTATTTCAGAAGGTAAGGTGTCCCTAGGGTGGGGGAGGGGGAAATTCGCTGCTCCACTAAGATGAAACAGACAGCAGCCTGTGGTGGTGAAAGTACAAAATCAACAAGCAGCAAAAGATGAATAAAAAATAACTCAATGTATAAATAACTAAATACATACTAAGAATCAAACCATACGTACAACTCACAGTCTAAGTTAAAATGGCTTTACTTTCCCAGGATATTCTTGCCCAGGAAGGTAAAAGGTGTTCAAACCAGGAACTTTCTGAAGTTGAAAGTTCAAGTCTTGAATAAAAATATCAAATGACAGTTTGCACCCTGAGGCCCTTTGAATGCTTCCTCCCAGAATCCTCAAACACCTTGCTATAGTGACCAATACTAAACTATTAGATCATGGTTGTCACCCAGCCCTAATCAAGTCCCCCATTGAAAGATCCACCTGAAACCAGATCACAGAGTCTCAGTGAATACTCCAACTTTGTTCATACTCCTGTGAGATGTGATTAGATTCACCAAGCTGGTGCTCTTCTGTCACAGGGCTATGGATATGAATATTTATGTGTCCCTAAAATTCATACATCAAAACCTAATCTCCAATGTGATAATATTCAGAGGTGATTAGGTCATGAGGATAGAGCCCTCATGAATGGGAGTAGTACCCTAACAAGAAGGACAGGAGAGAGCTTGCTTCCTCTCTCTCTCTCTGCCCTCTGCCAGGTGAGGACACAATGAAAAGTGGCCATGTACAGGCACGGAAGAGGGCCCTCCCAGATGCTGGATCTGCTGGCACCTTAAGCTTGGACTGCCTAGCCATTAGAATGTGAGAAATACATGTTTATTGTTTAAGGCACTGAATCTGTGGTATATCTATTTCTTCTCATAGTCTGAACAATAAACTCAGCCCTGCCTATCAGCAGGTTGTTACGGTGATATTTTGGAAATACACACATACATACATACATTGGTCTTTTTTCTGTGTCAAATGCACTGGGTATCCGGGAAAGTGTCTTAGCCTCTCTGTTCATTCACAATAAATCTGAAGGTGCTAGATAAACACATCCCCCTAGCCATTACAGGCAAAACTAAGCATGACATACAGCAGCCTGAAGCAAAAATAGTAATAATAATAATAATAACAATAATAACTCTTCAACAACACAGGCATTTGTATCATTGAGACTGGTCACTAAATCCTTAGAGGATCCTTTGATGTCTTGTAAACATCATTACAAAACAGACGCATGCATTCACTCTGGTCAATTAGGAAACAAAAACCATTTAAATAGAGAGAGACTCAAAACTGGCAAGAGATTTGGAGGGCAGGAAATAAAAAATTAAGAGTTATAAGACAAGAAATCTAAACTATTATGGCTATAGCAAGAGAATTTTTTCAACAGTTTCATAAACTGAGCCATCATTTTTCTTCCCCATGGCCAATATACTGAAGCTAATGGTAACAGCATTAATTTATCATGAGACTTTAAAGATCTCTCTTGTCAGCAATGAAATAAGCACGTGATAGGGTAGCCAGACAGTTATTGTTTATAGGAAGGTTATTACAATAATTAAGATTAATAGCAATTACTTGTCATGTTTGTGGATTTTTTTTTCCTTGGGAAATAACTGTAGCCATATTAAATAACTAATTAACACATCTCTAGGTCTGGCTAAGACTGTGTGCACATGCAGGGTCTCCCATATTGTAGACTGCTCCCATAACCAAATAAATAAATAAACAAGCACAGGAAAACAACCAGCTCACCTTTTAAAAGGAAACTTCAAAATGAACCAGTTCCTGATAGGGACCTAGAATGGAAATCAAGGCCTTCTCCTGTTCACGTTCCTCAGAACCTGGTAATCCCACTGATGGCTGCGGAAACGTAGGTCCGGGTCTCATTGCCTGTGTGTGTGTTCCCGTGTATGTACATAAATATATAGACATATATATTTGAGTGTTATATATCTTATATAATAACTGAAATAATTTTATCTTCATACAAAATGGGATTTTTTACTCTTCAGTCACAGAACTATAAGAGAAATCTTAACGCCTCGAGTATTAAAGCCTTAAAGCTATTTTTACTGAGCGTGTTTCAGAGAAGCATGAAAATTGATAGGAAAGTAATGCTTCCTCATGTTGGAATTCTTCTCTTTTTTAAAGGGAGCCTTGCCATGTACACAGTGTAAACTGAGAGAGGAAGGGGTGGTCAGGGAATCACTCACCCTCACCCAGAGAATGCAGTCGGTCCCTTCTAGGAATCACCCGAGGTCCCACGCAGTGCCTTTAGGAGCTACACAAAGACGTTGCTACCTGCCTGGCACCTGGAGCCTAAACGGAAACAAATCATGCTTGTAAAAGAAGAAAGACTTGGTGGAAATAAGGAGGAAATCCCTGTTTGCTCTCCAAGAACCCTTTCCATCGACCCCTGGCCCACAGCTAAATCAGGATAAATCAGGGTCACGGGTAGGAAAGTGGACGCTGCTGACCAAGGTCAGGAACATGTCTGAAGGACAGAGACTAGCTGGACAGTGAGAATGTCCAGCCCAGGGCAGACTTTGCCCCTCCCTGCATGGTCATTGCAGTCTCTCCAACACACATCTCTTTTATTCTACACACACACACACACACACACACACACACACACACACACACAGAGCTATTGCCTGCAAACGTGCATAGGCTTCCATTTTCCCCCAAACTCTCATTTTCAAATTGATAAATAATATTCATTCTGCAATAAATGTGTGTTTATGTAGATGGGAGGAGGTGGAACAGGGAAAGATCGAAAGAACATAAAATGTATTTTCTGAGCCTGCTCTGAGGAGGCTCTGGGATTGGGCTGCAGGCTCAGATAAAGATGGCAAAGATGTAGTTCCTGACCTTCGAGAAGCCCACGTGGAATGGAGTGGACAGACGCCCAAGGCAGTGCTCATGCGGGAAACAGCTCCTGGCACTTTGCAAGTTCTGCTCCTAGAAAGGATCTTGAGAACTAGGGTGAGAGGCCTGCACCATCCGCCAACTCCGCCTTCCTCTGGGACGCCTCGCTCTGGCCACACAGCCAACCAGCCCAGGAGCTGCTGGTGTCACTAGGGTGGGCAAACACTCCCCTTGGCTTCTCTAAGGGGAAGCAGGCTGGAATCTTTAGGATGATTCTGCTACATGCCGACTAAACAACGGGAGGTAAATATGGGGGGAAAGAATGGAAACCTGAGACCAAAAAGCTCCTACAACGCAGGGGGGCTCAGATGGCCTGCAGGGCACCTCTGCACCACTTAGCTCTCTAACTTCAGCCCAGACTCACAGGCCCTGTCTGGGCTCCTGCTCCCCAAGTTCTGGCACAAACCATCTGGCTTCCCACCCTGTTAGCCTTCTTGGATCTTTCAACCCAAGCATAGAACAACCGTCACCTAAGCTGTGAGCTGCCTAAGGGTCCCATTTGCCTTGAGGGTCTCGACACACAGAACCATGATGGGCAAGAAGTCTGACCTCCACTTAGGATAAAACCCCTGCATTCAGGGATGGCCCCCAAGGCCCACACTGTCCTAGTCCAACATCCTTAACAGCACCCACCTGGAGAGATGAGACGGGCAAGGGAGCAGGGTCACGTCCAGGCACACTCCCACACACACTGTAACACCTCAAGACAAAGGCAGTGAAGGCCTTGCAGCTCAGCAGGAGAAAGTGCTTCTCGGAGGACCTGCTTTGGGTCTAAGAAGGATTTCTAGACGCAGAGAGAAAGGGGAAGGGTAGCAAACAAAGGAGAGATGGGTAAGTATGAGCACTGGGATGGTAAGAGAGATTCAAAAGGTATCAACAAGTTTTAAGAATCCAGAAGGGAGGGGGAACTCCAGCCAGCTATATAGAACAGATGAGGAACAAAGACAGACCATCTTGTAAAACCAGAGCAAGCCTGCCATGAAATGACGCACTGAGCCCTCCACGGCAGCTCGCAGGGGTGATTCCCGCCCAGAGCAGTCTGGGCTGGGGGTGCGGAGCCGTATGGCAGCAGCACGGGTGGCAGCTGTGACCCTGAGAGTGGGCGGGGGCACCAGGGCAAGTGTAGAGTGAGGTCAGTACTCGTCAGAGGACAGAACCCTGGAGAAGCCAGGACCCCAGGGCGGGCTGAGCGGGTGCGAGAGGAAAGCCAGAAGCTGAGGAGCTCAGAGACCACAACAAAGAAAGCCCAGGGACAGGAAGTCACACCTGGATGCCGCTGGTTCCAGCACCTACAATCCCTCCTCCAATCTGAGGGCGCATTAACCCTCTGAAAGTGCCTGTGACGGTGGCATCTGCCCACAAGAATGCCTCAAGAGACTCTCCACCTAGACTTCCTACTTTCAACCCATAAAGGTTCTCCATGAACTGGGTCTTGCAAAACTCCCCACCTCCATCGTGTGATTGTTCCCGTGGAACAATTCAGCTCCAGCTGAATCCCACTACGCTGTTCCCTCAGCATTCCTCCTACTTTCTCGTCACCATTCTTTAGTTACTACTGTTCCACTCTATATAATGCCTTTCCTACCTGGCCATTTTGCCTGCCAGAGAAGTTAGTATGTCCAGAGATCCGTCTTATTACTCCATCATAAGCCACCCAGAGGCTCACATGCGTTTACCTTATGCCCTGACAGGGACACGCATGGCCAGACAGACCAGCATTTTCTCTGATCTGCTTGATTAGAATTGGCCAGTAGATGATCACTACCATGACAAGAAAAAGCACAGCCATCCAGACACATAGAGATGCAGAGACAGGGTGAACTCATGCCCTACGCCCATCATCATCTCTGAATACATCGCAGCCCTAGAACAGTGGCTCCCCAGCAGCTGTTAAAAATCCTCGTGGCTTCTCTCTGAGTCTTGATTGTCTCTCTGGGTAGAAGAACTCCATGTGGCATTTGCAGAAGCTGTCTGGTGGCTCCTCTGACTACCGTCTGGAGAAATGGAAGCATTCCTGCGTGGTGCTTAGAGATCTCCCAAGGTGAGACCAGTATCAGAATTAATAAAAAGCAAGTATGACCGTATTGCTTTCGGCTCTGCCACAGCCTGGGAATCCTCATCAAACAAACACCAGCGTGGGAGGAGAGGTCACTGTGGATATCCCAGTGCTAACATTCAAACGTTAATAACTTTACCGCCCAGATTAATTTTAAATGTCAGACCACGTTGCTGTGTAAAGCTGAGGCGCTCAGGAAATAATGTACATTTTCAGCCTGCCTGACACCACCAGCACATGCCGTATTTGATCACGAGCTGGGTGGGCAGCATCAGAGGAAAGGAGGGCTTTTTTTTTTTTTTTTTTTTTAACAGTTGCTGCCCCTGCAATGCAAACACGGGGAATAAATGGCTCCTAAACTTGTCAGCTGCCTGGTTTCTCAACCAGGAAAATGGCCGAGCTGACAGTAATGAGATTTCACACCGAACCACAAGGCTGTGCGAGGTCTGAGACCTTGCCCAGAATGCCAGGTTCTGAGCCCAAACAAATGTGTATAACTTGGTTAAGAGCCCCCTGGAAAACAGCATGTATAATAGAAACACGGGTAATGCACAGCTGCAGATTCCCCCTGGGGCAGGAGGCAGTCCTGGGTCACCACTGCTGAGGAAAGCCCTGTGTGGGGTCAGGAAGGGCACAAAGGGGACACCCTAGCCCAGGAAAAGGCTTGAAAGGAAGAGGGATGCCTAACTGAGTCTGCAGAGGAGCCGGGAGGAAGGAACAGATGCCACATGCAAAACCCACCCAGGGCTGCCAGGATTGCAATTAAAAATTCACATATTTTGGATGGAAATTCTCATATTTTAAGAGAACTTGGGCGAAACCCTCCTTCCACCAATATTAGCAATGCAAAACCGGCAGTCAAGACAGACCCAAATTATCATCCATTTTGCAAAAAGGATGAAAATTGTATAGCGGGAGTCCAAAACTCTTCAGTGAAAACAATCATTAGCACGCACCTGGAAGCCCTCGGGCCCACCCCCTGCCCCAAGTCCCCAGGGGGCTAGGACAAAGCATCTATCCTCCTGCTCCCCACAGAGCCCTGGGCTCCAGATTTGGGACTGTGGAGGAGGCTACCAGTCACCAGGCACTCTCAGGATTCTCTTTCAGTTAGAGAGGCTGCCCTTCTTCAGATAAATGCACATCCTGAATTCCAGAGGCACCAATACCGCAGTGCAATGGCATGAACGGGCAAACACACTCTGAGCCACATCTCCCAACACAAACATGGTCCCAAGCCTGATGCACCTGGATTGGGCTTCTGATTTTTAAGCCAAAAAATGGAGTGGGAGAGAGGGAAAGAGAGGGCCAGGAAGGAAAGCTGTAGGCTCTCAGAATCCAAAGTAAAGTGAAATCCTCAGTGAGCAGGGTCTGGCGTGTGGCTGAGCCCACAGCAGCCAGTGAGTCTCTGCTGAAGGATGCCTAACATCTTCACGCTTCCACCTCCAAAATGCACCTCAAATACATCTCCTGCCTCTTCCCTACTGTCATTCCCCAGCCTTCCTCCTCCCTGCCTCCAAAGTGATCCTCCATAAATATGTCACTGCCATGCTTCAAAGTCTCAAGTGGCCACCACTGCAAACAGAATTATCTTGCAGCTCCAGCTAGGCTCTCTGGCGGCTGGTCAGAGGTGGCAGCCCCTGCAGGGCAGGCTGCCACCCAAAAGGTGGGGGTGGGGGATGAGACAGGATCAATCTTACCAAAGGATAAAAATCTATCTATATCTATGCACACAAAAATTTATTTATTAAAGAAATATAAACACAAACGGAATATGAATGTAAGAAGATCCTGAATTCCATCTGGCACAATCTAAGGCTAGGGAGCATCTTTTAATCGTGGCACCAAAGATGGGGCAGGCCTCCACAAGGGCTGAGTTCCTGATGCAAAGAACAGAAAGAAGCTGCTGGGACCAGGTCAGGATCAACAGTAAGTGCTATCTCCCTCACCAGGTTGCCAGGGCTCTACAGCTGAGGTGTCAGGAATGGAGAAGCCTTCACCCTGTTGGCTCTAAACTCAAGCATCTTAGGTTCAAACCCAGCCTACTGCTTCCTATGAACTCAGTCAAGTCACTTAACCTCTATGAGCCTCAGTTTCTTTACTTGCTAAATGGTATAATAATAATAATACCTACTTCCTAGGTTTGTTGGCAGATTTCAATGAGATAATCCACGTAACACGTTTAGTCCATTGCCCCACGACTCAATAATTTTTTTTATTACTTGTAGAATTAAGAGGCCAAAGAGATCTAAAAGAGGAAAATGTCACCCAAGGTCACCTAGCGAGCTAGTGACAGAGCTAGAGCCACAACGCTGAGCTCCAGAGTCCCCATACCAGACTCCTTCACTTTGCTGCAAAGTCAGTGGCAGAAATATTACATCAAAAGCCAGAAGATAATAAACTTAATTGGGCCATTAGGACCAGTCACTTCCCTCTACATTGAACCTTTGGGGGATGTTACAAGTGATCAATATAATAAATAATGTTGCATAGTCTGAGGTGCCCCTCAAGGGAACATCTTGGAAACTAAGATGAGAAGGAGATTGAAATTATGACAAGAGATTCAGCCAGAAGGCATGATCTCTGAGCATCAGAGTTTCCCCCTCACCTACTTGCCTTACTCAATGCCAGACACAATGGAACAGAGCAGGTGCCAAAGACAGAGGGCAGGTAACCCAGGCGCTTGAAGTGTGGTAGTGCAAAGTTTCTGCTAAAGGTACACCTCCCAGTCATGCCAGCAACGCACAGGCCTGGCTCACAGGTAACAGTGGTGATCTCGGCTCTCAGTGAAAGCTTTCTTCTCTCTTGGCAGAACCTTGCATGCCTGAGAAAACCTCCCAGAGTCCAGCAATACCTTCAGCAGCAGACTCAAGCCCAGGGCATTCCCTGGCCCCCCACCCTCAGGACCCATCCTGGATGGATGTTTCTCTCATTCCCTACGGTAACTCTAGGTTCTAAGAGCATAGTTAGAAATCATAGGACCAGTTTACAGAAAGAGGTGTCCTCTGGGAATTCCTAGTAAACCATGGAGCTGGGCAATGCACTAGAACAGCAAGAGCCCCTATCCATTTTCCTGGATTCCACCGAAAGTCATGGCCATGACCTCAGGTCGTAACAAAGGTTCTGAGAAGCTGGGATCACAGATCTACAGATGATCCCCCAGGGGATATGAGTCCAGGAATTAATGGAAGCGAAATGGTTGAACCAGAAACCTTTTTTTGTTTCATGCTGATGGAGACATTCATGGTGTACACAGAACAGTTGTGATGACCACATCTGCCAAAGCAGGAAAACATTGTAAGCGTGGACTTCAGTTCGGAGCTCACTAGACATAGATGTTCAGCCTTTGGGTGCAACATGGACCCAACCCCCAGCGGAGTTCAGTACCAAAGAGGGCAGATCACAGCCATGTGCAGAGGGGGCTTCAGGGATGCAAAGCTACTTGGCAATGTTAACGGCAAAGATCTGGTACTTACAGGTCTTGTGAGCGAGCTCAGAAGCAAGAACGAGAGAATTTTCCCCAGATCAAGAAACGCTAAAACTCAGAGCCGAGCAGATGAGAACAGCAGAGGAGAAATGAATTAATACTTCTCATCACACCCTCTTCGTCTGATCTGTCACTGTCTGTCCTCACTGATGCTATCCTCCACGCACTGCTGCTGACAAACGGGCCCCAGGTGCACCCTGTCTTCACTGCAGGACGCTTTCTCCAGACACAGCACAGCCAGGGACACGGCCTCCATAGAGAAGCCACTTTAGCACAGTGGCTTCTGTCTGAGAGCTCTCCATTATCCGCTCACCGGGAGCCTGGCAGTGCGCGCGGCAGTGATAATAACCAGAGACGCCGCCTGGGAGAAGCCCTCCCCATGTCTTATCTCGGCCTCCTGCCCTCCGTGGGGTGTCTGACACGCCATGAACGAGTGTCCCTGCAAGCTCCACTCCGTACCTGTTGGAGTAAACATGCCAGCCTCCCGGGGACTGAGCAGGCCAGAGCGCCAGGCACTAGGAGCAGACCTCACTTACAGCACTGGGTTTCTTTTGTTACTCCCCGGAATATTAAAATCCTCATCCCTCTGCAGTGCTATCTCCAGACAGCCTCGGGCAGAAGGGTCTGGGCGGCTTGGTCCCCATGCGTGAGACTGCATGTGCCTGTGAGGGTCGGCTTGTGAGGATGCTCCTGGTGACTCGGGGACCCCTCTGAGCACACACCAGACTTTCACCCTCAGTTCCTTGGCACTGGGTCTGAGGCTTTGCTTCTGAGCCTGCGCTGCAAGCTTAGAGCTGTCCAGACTGACTGTGTCTGTGCTTCGGCCCATGACTTCCCAGGGCCAGAGCAAGGTCTATGCATAATTACTGCCTGCTCCAGGAATTGTGATTGTTTGATTATACTTGTGGTCGTTCTGTTTTAACTGTCTTGGTGAGTGTTTCCTGCCCTTGTGATTATACCTGTCTATGGGGGTGACAGTCGGAATATTTAACAACCCATCCAGCCCCATCCTGCACTCAGAGCAGATGCCCTCACTGAACAACTGTGGACACACTGGGGCGGGCTGGTTCCACAGCTCATACACAGTTTATTAAGCAATCTCAATTCAGTGACGTGCAATCAGGTAAGTGCTTTTTTTGCTTCCTTCAACTGAGCTCTGTCAAAACCCTTCTTGCCACTAAGTGACATCTTAAGCAGATCCCACTGCTCCTCAGTCACTGTGTTACTGCAGGCCTGGCCAGCCCACACGCCCACATCAGAATTAAACCCCTGAGTGGACAACCTGGTAGCTGCTTGGAGCAGGAGGAACAATACAATTTGGCGGGGAGACATGACTAGTCACCTGTGGCACTAGTTTCATCAGGCATTGGTTGTGGCTGCTATACAGATGCCAGGGGAGGTGGTCTCCAAGACTTATGTCACCATGGCTCCCTCCATTGCTGAGGACAGCTCCTTTTGTCTCCATCAGCAGTCACCTGGGAAGTCCCATGGCTCCTCCTTCCTTCCCTGGGAGCCGCATGAGCTGTATGAAGCCTCCTTTCCTATCCAGCTTCATCCTTCAGACTACTCCCCAAGTCCCTTCCTTGAACCCCTAACTTCAGAGATCTCCAGAAGAGAAGCAGGAACCTGTCCTTGTGGCCACATAGATCTTGATCATGGGGCAAGTCCTCCCAAGATCTGTCAAGTTGCCCTCTGCAGTCCCAGCCACTAAGGACCAAGACGCCAGCACCCTCCCTCCTAGAGACCTTGCTCACCTGGCTTTGGGGACGGGCATGGGCAGCATAAGAGAAGCCTTCTTTCCACCAGTGCTGCACTCCTGTCAACTTGAACAAAGGCCCCTCTCTGCTACCTGTCTTTTTAGTGGAAATGGAAGCTGGAGGTGAGGACAGGTGAGGGAGCTGATTGTTGGGAATAGGGTTTGTTCTTCCCTCCGGGGTGAGGCCTGGTCCCCTGTTGTTGGCAAACTCCATCTTTAGAATGTGGATTCTTCAACCTCGGTTATGGGCCTAAATGACAATCATTGTCTGTGACCATGTCTTTGTTCCTCTGCCTACACAGGGGTAAGACCATGTCCAATAGCACAGGACAGAAAAGTTGTAACTGGGGCCCCAGCCTGGCTGGTGACCATCATAGGGACAGGCTGGAGGAGGCAGAGCCAGAGACAGGAGCCCGGCATCTCCTGTGGACGTGCTTAGCCCTGCAGATGACGCACAATGTTCAAGAGGGGAAGCAAGTGAGAGGTGCCTCCACACAGAAGCCAGGAGGCTGGCGGAGGCAGAGAAACCAGCAGGAGACGATGCTGGTCTAGCCAGAACAAGGACAGGGAAGTCTGAGAGAGAGGTCAGCACCCAGACCCCAGTCCAGAGTCTGTGGGCTGCTGCACCCTCCAGGCAAGCCTCACGGCCACTCGGCCCTACACTCTTGTCCTGGCAGCTCCCTCCTTTCTCTCCTGCATTGATTTAAATCTTCCCTATGGTACAAAGCTGACCTCCAGAGCAGCCCTCTCTGTTCCCCCCTCCATCCTGGCTCCCCCTTCTCTGAGCCTGGACCCTTCCACTATAAAATTTAGACCCTAAAGATGCCCAATGGCCCCTCCCAGCCTAGGACTCTTGACTGTTCTGTGTGTGGGAGCTTGTGGGTGTGTGTGTACATATGTCAACGGGTCCTGGCATGTGCACACCCTGAACGTGCTCTGTCAATACCTGTCAATACGCAGGCTCAGGGATGCCCCTGGTCGGTCAGGGGTTTTGGCAGGGATACCCACACAGACACTGCAGGGAACTGTCGGTCACAAAGGACATCAGGGCCCCAGCTAGGATGAGGGGGAAGGAAGCCCTCTAGGGCCCCACCAGCAAAGCAGGCAGTTTACCCTGCTCCCCTCATCTGCAACTGCATGACCAAAGGGAAAGCTTTCGAAAATTCAGCTCAATAATAGATTTTCCCTCCTGCATTGCTCTGCTTTTGTTGTTTTAAGAACAGGTAATATGGCTCTTCCTTTTCTTTAGTTTACAAAGATTTTGTTCCTAAATGAATTATGAATAATTAAAACCATACTCCATTTGTTCTATATTGTTGTTAATTGAAAAAATTAAAGATGCATGTGCTGTAACCTCCAGGACAGCCCTGGGAGAAACCAGTGGTGGCCTGGGGGTGGGGCGGACCCTGCCGGGCTGCTGCCAGCTCCATTCTGAGCAGGGTACCTGGCTGGCCGCTGGAAGCACCTCCGTCACCTGGCCTCACCAGCCCCCACCAAGCACGCTGCAGGAGAAGGCAACTTCTTCCTCAGGGCACATTTCTCTCTTGCCCAGGTGAAAGCCAGGAGGTGTGGGCGGCGTGTATTCACCACTTAAGAAACAGGAAAAGCTCCCGCCAGTGGCCTCACAGGGAAACCCAGGGCCCCATCTACCAGACTGACCTTCTGGGTGTGAATGTGACATCTTCCAAGGGCCTTATGTAAAGTCTGAAGTCCAATGGCCAGAGTCATGTCACTACCCATCACCAAGGGTTCCAGCCCAGGAGCTGAACAAAGCCAGTGAAGTCCTTTTCCTGGAATCTGATCCCAGCATGTCATCATGGCAGGGCTGTACCCCATCCATGTTCTCTCTCCATCAGCGTCTGCTTAGGTGCCGCAGGCTGCCCACTGCCGCTTAGCCCACGATTTGTACTCCAAATGCATTGTTGAGTGAGTTGTGTCTGTAGTCCCTGTGAGCACTGTGAAGACAAAAGCAGATATAGGCACTGTAGCAGGCAGGGAAAGTTAACCACTGCACCGAACAATGAAAATCCCAGGGGCTTAACACCATAGACATTTTGTTCTCAATTGCAACAGTCCACTACTGCCCTGAGTGGCTGTCCTCAAATAGCTCAGAATCCCAAGGTCCTACCCCACCTGCTGCTAGTTCCCCAGAGTGTCCTCTATTGAGATGGCTGGTGGGTGAGGACAGAGCGTGGAGCTCCCCTGCCAGACTATGCCATCATTCCTGTCCTCTCCTCCTGGTGAGAAGCCCTTCTCTGACCTCCAGGTCTCACCCTGGTTGGTTCAGCACAGGTGCTTGCCAAGCCTAGTGTCTCAGTCCTCAAGAATCATCTCCCCTGGCTTCAGGCCTGGCCCTAAGGGGCTTCTCTACAGGCTCCATCTTAGCAAGCATCCCCAAGATGCCCCTGACAGCAGCTGAGGAAGTCGCCCCGGGCTCTGAGGAGGGAGCCTGGCTGAGACTCCAGTCCGTCTAGCTGCTGCCTTTCCCTCTGTGGGCACAAAGGTTTCCCCCAGTTGCCCCATTGCAAAAGAGAGCAGCCCCTTCCCAGCTGCACGTGTCAGGACCCCAGGATGGCTGCGCGATGTGACTTCTGTTTCCCTTTGCACTTGCAGCAGGTCCTGGGAGGGAAGGAGTCAAGAGCTGACATCCAGTGACCCAGGGAGAACCACATTCTAATTACTTGCTTTTTTCCTTGGTCTGTGAGCAGCGCTTGCTCAAGGTTGTGCCTTGCTGTGAGTTCTGCTTTGTGCATTTTGCTCCCCCACCTTTAATGTTCCTCTGATCCAATTCCCTTCACAATAAATAAATAAATAAATAAAATGAAATGTTTTTTGTTGACTACAAACCCAGTCCCTGCAAGAGGCCTGGGTGGCACATAAACCATGAAAGATTCGTTTTCTTCGTTAAAGTCCTTAATCTCCACACTTTCATCTTCCCCACGGTCTGGCTTGCTTGCGCAGAAATAAAACCACAGCCTCCTCTCAGGAAGTTCACTCCCAGAGGTTAGATGCTCATAAACTTCAGTGTTGGAGGATCTCGCAGGTATTGAGGCTGTTAGAGCTAGCCCAGGACCTGGGGAAAGCAGGCAGAGGGCTAAGGCATAGGAACAGTACTCCTGCAGACACCCCACCATTACCAACAGAGTTGGGTTTTCTGTGAGCCTTGGCAGCCACTTTTGCCATGTTGCACAGTCAGCTGCCACCATGTGGCAGGAGCAGGATTCAGGCCCCTGCCGACCACTGGAATTGGTCAGGCCAGGAGCCCTTGGCCCCTGTACCTGCTGTTGATGACAGCCTGTGTGGCCTTGTGATGTCACCATGAGTAATGCCCCACACCAAACCCTGCCTCTGAGATTTCCTCCACACAACTACCAAGACCACACACTCAGATACACATACACACACAGAAGGCAGGGGCCCGGGCTACATCTCCAGTCCTCTCCTTCCCTCTCACTGGGCAGTGCCATCACCCACTCATGGATGGATGCACAGCTGTGGAGGCAGCACGTTGCAGGAGAGCTCTGGGAGTGACCCCACCTCCCTCAGGGGTTTGATTCCTTTGTTTGTACCTCTTCAAGGCCACGAGGGGAGAGAAGAGGTACTTTGGCGGATAATCACTCCTCCCACTCAGTGCAAACCCACCAGGCTTGGCAAGTCGATGTTGAATCTGAACCATTTGTAAGGTTGCTTTAATTCAACTACTTATGGAGCAAGTGTTTTCTCATAGGTTTGAATCAATCAATCACCCATTGATGAGTATGTATGGTGTACCCAGACATCTGAGAATAATGAGGCAGAAAGAGAGATGAAGTTGCTGCCCTTCCCTCCGAGAGCTCAGTCTAGCTGAGTGGACCAGACACATACCTGAAAAATGAGACAAAATAAGAGCAATTTAAGGCCAAATGAGAAGTTTAAGGGAGGCAGAAAGTAAAATTATAACAAGAGCTACTATTCCCAAATGCACGCCCACTCTGTGTCTCAAAAATCTTTAATCGTCACAACAACTTTCTGAAATAAGCATTATTATTAGCCTCGTTTCACAGCAAGAAAACTCACGCTTGGAGAGGTCAAGTGATTTTCCTGAGGTCACACAGCCATTAAACAAGAGCTGAAATTTAAACTCCACTCGATTGATTCCAAAGCCTGTGCTCCTAACCACTTTGCAATCCCAGAGGGCATGTACCAGGCAAGAAAAGACTCAGAAGTAGTTCTCAGCATGACAGAAAGGAGACATTTCCAGGTTTCCCAACAATTAAATAGGCCGTGTGTTGAGTAAATGAGGGGTTCAGAGGCTGGAAGGTCCCTGGCAAGTGAAACAAGAACTCAAGCCTGAAAGGGAGTTAAACAAATCCATTCCAGAGGAGAGATGCTATGGTAGAGACTTGGGATTTGAAAGGGCTGTAATTTGATTAAGTAGGAAGGTGTCAGGAATCACAGGTATGTCGTGAGAAGTAAGTAAAGCTGATTGTGGCTGAGCCAGACTTTGTGTTGGCCAAATATCCCCTTGCAATGGCCAAGGTGCTGGGGTTAGGCTGAGATGGTTATTGGAAATGGCCAAGAAGTTATGAAGGGGTGGGGAAGGTGGAGAGAAATGAGGGCCACGTTCTCAAGACAGCCATGGTTCAAAGGCAGACAACTCCATTTTTGCCTTTGAGACTAAGAGGCCAGCCATCCGCATCCAGAAATAAGAGGTCAGGTCACGTTAGGGTCAGAACTGGGGGAGCAAGAGCCAGGCTAGGGATCCCTGGAAGCAATCATGGTCACAATGTCAATGTTGACGGTGACCTTCCTGCAGCCACATGGCTCAAAGTTTCAGGGGATTGAAGTGTTGAGAATAGTGGGCTCACTTCCATCCAGTGGGGCTGGCCTCACAGCCATGGGGGACAGGCTGACCCAAGAGGTGCCCTCCACCCACAGCATAGCAGAACCCTGGGATGATGAATAGACAATCACACCCTGAGACCAGAACGCCCAGGACAGTCCAGAGCACGGTGACATGGCTCCTGTCCCAGAACACCCATCTGGACGGAGACAAGGAAATTGCAGGCCTGAATCTGCTCTTTGCCATTTTCTAGAAAATGGCTTCGCTGGTTCACTTATAAAAAGAAGGAAAGGAAGGAATATGGGCCAATTCTGAGGGCTAATTGCCTTTGCTCTCAACTAGCGCCCATGCTTTTTCCGGCAAACATTCTCTCCTGTCACTGTGCTGCCAGACTCACTCTCCGTTTCCAATCAGCCCTGAAAATAGCCCTTGATAGAGATAATAGGAAGAACAAAGAGAAATTTAGAGGAGCAGAGAGACGAAAGGGAAGTCATGCCTAACTGGCAGCACAGTTGGTTTCAGAAAGAACCCTTCAGTTAGTCCCTGATTGGTCTCCAAACAACAAGGTGTTAAGTAAATCCCAAGAAGCAGACTTAGACCAAGACCAAGGTTCTTTGGCTTTTTTAGGTCATAGACTCCTTTGAGAATCTGGACCCTCTGTCTCACCAGAAAAATGCTCATAAACACATATTCTGTATATTAATTCAAGGGCTCATGAACCAAATACCCCCCACAAGCCCAAACATAGACTCCCCTTAAAAATTCATGATATAGGCAATCTCTCATTAAAAGGCTCCCTATCAAGGAATAGGGTGCCAGCCCCATATACCAGAGGTGGTGGGTTCAAACCCAGCCCCAGCCAACTGCCAAAAAAAAAAAAAAATGCTCTCTGTCATCACATCTCAGCCTTTTGACTAAGATCAAGTGAAGTCTCATATCTCTCTCTCTCTCTCTCTCTCTCTCTCTCTCTCTCTCTTGTATACGTTTACAAGGGAAAGCGTGGGCTGCACTTCTTCAGGCATAGCCTAATAGGCATAGAAGCCTTGGAAGCCTTTCTGCAAATGAGTGTGAAGGTCCCAAAAGGAGGACAGACTTTGCTCCATGTGAGCCAAACCCAGCAAAGATAGACACCAAGGGAATCAACACCCAGCCCCACTTAGAAAAGCTGGGAGATCTGAGTCTCTCACCTGCAGGCTTCGGGCAGAACAAGTACATTAATGGCCCCGGCTACGGAGGGGCCATGTCCGTATGGAGCAGCCTAGGCCGGGACCCAATGTACATCCAAGTCACCTGGAGTCTTGAGAAAATGCAGATTCTGATTCAGTAGGCCTGAGATGAGCGCTGAGACCCTGCATGTCTAACAAGCTCCGTGGGGACGGTGGTGCTTTGAGTAACAAAAGTCTGCACAATTACCTGCTCCCAGCCAAATCCTCAGCAGAAACCTTGAGTGTGGTGCCACCAAAGCCTCAAGGACAAGCATGGCCACCTGGCAAAGGAGTGGGGCTGGGGCTTCCTTTGGGACAGGTAGGGCTGGCCCCTGGGGAGATGTCAACCTCTTACATCCCTGCACGCTCATAGCTGTGCCAGCCTAGGGCTGTCAACACAGCAGGCACCCCTCAAATGAGGGGGTGATGGAACTGCAACCCGGCACAGGGGGAGGATGGCGAGGTGTGGTATGCACCAAGCTCCTGGGGCAAGGTCAGCTCCAATCAGGCCTAAACTGTGGTAGTCAGACAAACCCAGGGAAAGGAGCCAGCCTGGCCCTCCTGCTCTCTCACACAAGCTCACTTCCAGAGAGGAGAAGGAAAAACAAATATTGCCTTTTTGCCAAGGCCAGTAAAAGGGCCCCACTTCCATCCTTTTTGTCCAAAAATACCTTTAAGAAGTTAGTAAAGGTTTAGTTCCCTTGAAACCCTCAGGTGCAGATACTGAGAGTATTAGCAGATCTCTAGTGGTATAGCCCAGCCCCAAACTCCTGGCCTGTCCCCTGCACCTGGGGCCTCAGATCTGTAGTCACAGCCCCTGAGGGAACCAGACAGGTCCCCTATGAAAGCAGAATCGTCTGAGCCTAGGTGGCAAACACCACCTGAAAGGGGCACAGTAGATACCGTGGCTGCCAGGCATGACTGAGACGGAGGGAAGCTGTCAGCTTTTCCAGACACACACACACACACACACACACACACACACACACTCACAGTCACTCACACACTCACACTCACACACTCACACACTCACTGGCAGGTGCACATCCCTACGTAGTGGCATGAATTAATTCCACAAATAACAAAACACCTACTGCGTGCTGCTCTGTGTTTCAGGGCTGGGGCAGCTTGCCTGAGCGGGGCTTTCACACATGCAGTGAAAGAAACTGGAGTTATGCTGCTGTCCCACTTTCTACATCGGAAACACACTGCAGGGATTTGGGGATGCTGTGGCTAAATTTAAAAGCAAGAGCTTTCATCAGCCTTTCAAAAAATGTGCAAGAATCATTTGGAAATCTTCAGTTTTCTACCCTGAATCAGCCTCTCTCCCCCTTGAAACCATCCTTACCACATCCTCCTGCTCCCAACTTTGAGGCTGTGAAAAAAGTCAGCATCCAGCCCACAGTTCACAGAATGAGCCCTTGCTACCCCCGAACACATGCTGGGGTAACTAATTCCCCTTGGAGTCCTCTGGAAGCCTCCATTTCCTCTGATGTGAGTAGTACCTACTTCTCAGGATTGGTGTGAAAACCACATGAGATCATTCAGTTAAACTACTCAGCACAGGGCTGGCATCCAGTAAGCCCTCAATAAATGGCAGCTATATTATCAAAAAAGATCAAAGATAACAAGTATTGGCAAGAATGTGGAAAAAAGGGAACCCTCCCTCAGACACTGCTGGTAGGAATGTAAATCAGTACTGTCATTTTGGAAAATACTATACAGGTTCCTCAAAAAACTAAAAATAGACCAACCATACAATCCAGCAATCCAACTTCTAGGTATATATCCTAGGAATTGAAAGCAGCATATCGAAGAGATATCTGCATGCCCAGGTTTATGGCAGCACTATTCACAGTAGCCAAGACATGGAAGCGATCTTAGTGCCCATCAAGGGGTGAATGGATAAAAAATATGATATGTATCTATACATACACACACAAGGGAATACTATTCAACCTCAGAAAATAAATTCTGTCATTTGTGACAACAAATGGATAAATCTATAGGACAATATGGAAAGTGAAATAAGCCAGGAACGGAAAGACAATACCACATGGTCTCACGTGTGTTGCTCTGGCTCGAATGTGTCCAAAATTCAGGTGTTGCCAATGTGAGGCTACTAAGAGACAGACCCTTTAAAAGGTGATTAGGCTATGAGGGCTCCCCCTTTGCGAATGGGGTTAAAGCCCTTATAGAAGAGGCTTCATTCCGGGTTCCGCCAGGGCGCAAGCGTCATCTTGGAAGAGGAGAGCAGCCCTCTCCAGACCAGCAATCCTTCCCACACCTGGATCCTGTACTTCCAAGCTGCCAGAACAGCGAGCAATAAACTTCTGCTCTTTACAAATGACCCAGTCTCTGGTATTTTGTTACCCTAATAACAATACTAAACGGCCTAAGGTATATCTAAATCTAAAAGAGTGGAACCCGTAGGAAGTAGAGTAGAATGGTGGTTACCAGGGGCTGAGATGGGCGGGGAGAGGGACGGGGGGAGGGAAGTGCTAGTTCAGTCAGACGGGAGGAACAAGTTCCAGCGGCCCATTGCCCAGGATGCTGACTAGAGTTAGAAATAACATACTGCATATTCCAAAATTGCCGAAAGAGAAGATTTTAAATGTTCTCACACACACAAAAAAATGTTAAGTATGTGAGGTGATGGATATTAATTAGCATGATTTGATCGCTTCACAATGTATGCATGTAACGTCACATTGTACCCAATATACACAATTATTATTTGTCCTTGAAAAGGTAATAAATAAATCCAAATAAATTAAATAAATATAGTGGCTAATATGGTACTGGTCCTGATGAAGTGATTAGAATGTGGATCAGGTATCCAGCTTCCTTAACCATGACCCATTTGCTCCTACCCTTGCAGTTACTGTCAAGCTGAAATTGAAGACCACTGGGTTCTAGGTGTTCTGTGCTAGAGCAAGAGCTCCTCTTGTGTCTGGATTCTACCACCCTACACCTATCCCAGTGGACCACTCCAGGTGGGAGGCCTCAGGACAGGGCCTAAGCGATGTCATTGGTCCCCAAAGCCTGACTGCTATTTATGATATACTCTGTGTTATCAAAGCACAACAGAAAATTACTTTGTCAATCACCTTCGAGGAAAAGGGGGCTGGCAGAATGTTAAGATTTCATGGGTGCTGCCATCGGAGACTCATCATTTGTACTGACTATTTTTAGCATAAATAATGTACACTCTGTTGTACTGTCAAAACTGACAGATGAGTACGCTCCTGGCACCCACAGACCACTCATTCAATTGGGAAAATGCTAGAAAATATTAAACGAGCTTCTCTCAACCATGGCACAGAAAGCTGCTATGTACCATGTGCCACAGCCACTGACCTTCATGGCAGGTGGCTCTGCCCTCTGAGCTCTGCTATAAGTGCTCTGGCTTCTGAGCTCTGCAGCAGATACTGACTCTGAGTTCCATGGCAGGTGTTATCTTGGTGGAGGGCTCAGCCAAGGGGAAACTGAGTCCAGGGGGTCCACTTAGAGCATTTGCAAAAAGCACATTTTACAGAATGAGGAGTGACAGGATAAGGACTCCACGGTCCTCACGAGCCCAGAAAACCATTTATATAGTCCCATCATCCAGCCTCACATCTATGGTCCCCCAATGTTCTCATCCCAAAGAAACTTCTGCTTGGGGCCAGCTGGGGCCAGAAGGTCAGAGTGTCCCTCAAGCATGAAGCCCCAGATCAGTGATCAGTGTTTGTTTTTTGTTGTTTTTGTTGTGCTTCTTCATCCGCTGTGCTCCTGCATTCTCATGTCCATAATGTTTTGTTCCTCCTTCCCCCCCTCACCACCCAACCCCCCCCATACTCGCTCTTTACAGCCTGCAGGCATGTCACATCCACGGCTCTCCCTGGCCACCCAACCCAAGATGGGCCCTTCTGTTATTCCCTTCCAGAGCACTGCACTCTTTCCTGCAAAACACGATAACAGTTTGCATTTATGGCTCATTTGTTCCCCTCATTAGCTTGCAAGTTCCCCGAGGGCAGGGGAACACATGAACACATGCCTGTTCAGTTTACCACTGTCCACCAATGCCTGGCACAAAGCCTAGTACAATCTTGCAGAATTCCTCACCTTCCCCAATCCGTTCCATTATCTATTTAAAAGAGAGAAGCTTTTATCACCTAAGACAGGTGAAATGCATGGCTCTTTGTGGAAAGAATGGAGGAGGCAATGCAATTGTCTGCTTTGGGGGATGACTGAGGAAGGGTCTCGAGGAAGGGAGGACCCAAAAATCTCTCTTCAGACACTCAAGGATGCAAGCAGACCCACGCACGTTCACCTTAAGTCTTGCCGCCTAAAGAAGTAAATACCCAATCAAATCCAGGGATCATCGGTCTGCTACAAGACGAGTCTCCCTTTTTCAAAATGATTGGATCCATAAGTGTTTTGAATTTGGGGTTTTTCTGGAGTTTGGAATATCTGCATTGTTTATACTGGTTGAACATCTAGAATCCAAAAATCCAAAATGCACCAGTGAATATTTCCTTTGAGCACCATGTCACCACTCAAAAAGTTTTAGATTTTGGAGCATCTCAGAATTCGGGGATCTGGGATGCTTAAGCTGTACTAACAAATGCTGAGGGCTCAATGGGCCCAGCATGAGCCCCATCCCTGGGGCTCCCCTGCCCCCTCCGGTCATGTGGACCTCTCCTCTCTGGGCATGTCCTGAGCTTCACTGGGTCCCTGTGAGGCCTGTCTCTCTGCACTTCCACCCTGTGCTCCATCCAGCATGGCCAATCTGAGTCATGACTATAGGAACAGTATTTTTCAATGGGAAGAACAAGCAGATTAACAAAGATACAATAGTCTGACCTAGTTAGAGGAAGAAAATTGCAGGGTAGAAATAAAGAAAAAGAAACTAGTGGGCAAAGTGCCAGCTACCTACTACAGAATGACTTTGGATCTGGTCCTATCGCATTTGTTCATCTGCGCCACTGTGCATCTTCTTCACTTGCACCAAGCGCTGTGCTGGGCACTGGGAGGGGAGGACAAAGGTCTGGTATGGTGTACACAGGGCAAGCCTAGAGAGGGTCCAGTGTGACTTATACTAAAGATGGGCGCTCATAACACTGCTGCCTGTGGCAGGCCAGGCAAGAAGCTGGGAGGACTGCCAGTGTACCTCACACATGCTGAGGGTCTCAATGAGTCTACCCTCAGCACTGACCCTCCCCCCCCAAACACTCTTCCCTTCCTGAGGTTAGGAGTCAACTCAAAACTTACCAAGCAAGAAGTATAACCAGGCTTGAGGGTAAGTGGAGCATGGGAGACTGGATCAGAAGGAAAAAAAGCACCAGGCCACACCTGCTGGAGAAACAATCAGGGAGCCTCCAAGTGGAAGGGGAGAAGGGGTTACATCCAGAAGCCCTGTGCATGATTCACCGTGTGGAGCGGGGATGACAGAGGGTGCTGGAACTCAGAGATTCCATCCCCAGGGAAAGGGGGAAAGAGAAAACTTGTAGTCCTCTCACAAGGCCCAGACATGCAGAAAATCCTAACAGGAAGAAGTGCAGGGGAGGCAGAGTGGGACAGAAAGACAGAGAGAGGACACGAGAGCTCAGAGAGAAAGCTGCTGCCCCAGTCTTACCAGGCACAACACTGGCCTCCTGCAGGAGGGCATAACCTTGACCCAAGCCCTGGACATTCATCTCCTGGTGTGAGTAGTTCACTGTCAAGATTGTGATGTGTCCTACATCTTATCCTACAAGTTAGCCGGCTGTAGCTCTGGGTAAAGCAAAGCACCACTTTACTCACAGGGCAGCAAGTGCGACTCCCACATTTTCACCAGTTCCTCTTACCCACCCAAGGCAGTGGGCGGCAGTGCGGAGGAGTCCAGGTGAACGCCGCACACACGCTGGGTTTGCAGCACGGCTGAGAGACCTCAAACTCAGGAAACAGAAGCCTTTTAAAATGGGGGTAAACCTTCCTGACCTTTGCCCTAGAGGGAGACATTATCTTTACTACACTGGACATTAAAAACACCTGCTCACCCCAGCGAGCAACACTATCTCTGTCTTCCAAGGCTGTTTGCTATACACAGTCTGGAACAAAGGCCATCAGTGCTTCTGCTCACAAGACATGCAGAAATGCAAAAAACCCATGGGGAATTTTCTCACAATGCTCACAAAGGACAGAGAAAGTGAGCCCTGTGCGCCTACAGCAGTTCCTACATAATCTGTGGAGCTAGCACAAGAATTGAAAGGAACAGAAAAACACCAGGCCACACCTGCTGGAGAAAGAAGCAGGGCAGGACCAAGAGGAAGGAGAGAGTGCACGGATGACAGGAGAAGAGAAAGTCCTTGACCTTGACCTTGAAGATTGGCAGAGACCATGGGGTAGCTTGTCTGAGGAATGCCTCCTCTAAATTCTGCTCTAAAACATTGGTCAATTGGGGTATCAAAAAGCAAGGAACTGTACACGAACAAGCAGAATCCCCCTGCCCTTCAGGGAAAAGGAGGGTTTGGGGTTTTTTAGGATTGCCTAGGATCTGAATCACATTTGAGGCCATCCTCTGGCCCCTGAGCACTCCCTGCAGACCTGCATCTCTTTCCATTCTGTCTGCTGGAACCCCACCCACGCCCAGTAATGGCAATCCCAAAGTCATCCATATAAAGCCTCAAGGATCCTGCCCTCCAGGTTCATGCCCTGAAGCAGCTGCAGGGGGAAAGGGGCCTGGGAAGGTGCCTCTCTGTTCACAAAGGGAAGTGGGGAGAGTGTTAGATTTGGGTCATCTGGTGTATCCTCTGTGCTCACTGAGGAGGTCATCGGTTCACAGACCCTGCACTTAGAGGACAGCCATTTCCGTGGCACCTCTGATTATTTTGCCTTTTCCTATGGCGCCTGCCTAGCAGCTGGAGCCATTTAAGGCCACATTCCTAATCAGGAGCCAAAGTCCAGCACCCACCCCCACCCTTTCTCACAGAACTTTCAGCAGGGTGTGCTCAAGCCTTGTCACAGGAGTCCCTGCATGAACAACCAAACAACCCTGTCCTAGGATCTCTCTAGAGGCTTCTACAAGCCCCCAATCTTCTCCCCGGGATCTCTTAAATAAATGTTATGTGATCAGTTACAGCATTGCCCTATTTAATTGATTTATATGCACTTTAAAAAGCTTTACACTGCACAGGAAACACATCTGTCATAATGCTTGATTGAATTGGAGAAAGGAGACGGAAGAAAAGAAATTAAAATTTATTGAGCATTTATTACATGCCAGGTAATGCACAAGGCATTTTACATACATTATCAAGTTTAATCCTCTCAACAGCCCTGCCAGGTAGGTACTTCTCCCAATTCCACAGATGAGGACACTTAGGCCCACAGAGGTTAAAAGACTTGTCCAAGGTTACAGAGGTGGTGGCTGGAAGAGGCAGAGTACAATGGTGGGACTGTCTGAGTCTAAGCCAACTCAAACTTCAGGACTTAAATATCCAGTGTTTTTCTTACAAGTTATGAACAAGGAATAGTTATGAACAAGGAACTGAAACACAATTTCATTGAGGAAGATTCAAGTTGCACTGTTCCCTCCCACCACTACTTGACACTGAAGGGCAGTGAATGGATAGGGGAATGAGGAAGCAGGTGCTGAGGGAGACGGCAGGCGCGTTTACAAAGCAGGAGAGTTTTCTCTAAACATTAGCCCTTTGTAGAAAATTTTAGCTAATTAAAAAAAAAACCCTCAACCTATGTCTATTCCATTGTGAAAGGTTATAGAGAGCATTGGTTCCTTGGGTATGCATTTACAGGGAACAGTTCACTGTGTGGGGGCGCCAGGGGACAGCAGAGAGCAAACCACACCAGGTCCCTCAAGGCTCATGTCCTGGAGGTCAGAGGGACGCTCAGAGTCTGCAGCAGCCAGTTAGGCCCCACGCCCGGGCAGCAGACACACAGTGCGGTGCTGGGCAGGGCTCAAGGGAGCGAACACTGGTGAAGAACTGCTAAGGAGGAGCCACAAACCTTCTCTCCTGACTCGGGGTAAGGGCTGAACATTCAATCCCAGGGAGCCCCAAGCAGGAAGCCAGGTTTGGACAAGTATTCATTCACCACTTTACTAAGTAGAACCAAACTGCTGACTTCTGCACGCTTGTGTCTGTTTTGTCGTTTTTCTGCCTCTTATTACCAGACTGTCAGCTGTCACTTCTGATGGTCGCTGTCCTTGCACACGGAAGATTCTCTCTTCACTTTCAATTCACTGCGGGGTTTAAAACAAGAGTGCTGCTCTTGTTGGAATTTAAGAGTCTTTCTGAACTAGTCCATAGGCCAATAAGTAATGCTAAGACGCCTGAGATGTAGGGCAAATACTTGGTGACATCTCTTTTTGTTTTATTTTTTATTATTAAATCATAGCTGTGTACATTAATGCGATCATGGGGCACCATACACTGGTTTTATAGACAGTTTCTTTTTGTCTTCTTGGGAGAGCGTTTTGCTTCCATCCTGATTCTTAGAGCTGTGATCTAAATGGAGGAAGTTAGCAGATAAGGTGAAGGCTCACTGTATCAGGATGAATCAAAACAGAATTGAAATGTGAGGGCAAATGTTAGGTGGAGATGTTTTCGCAACTTCAGGGGGCAATTTGGTATTCAGGAATTATAACAGAGCAAATGTGAAAACAGGTAGCTAAACAGAACTGATCCTCCCAGCTTTTTGGTTTATTTAAATTATCCTAGTAAGAAATAATTTTCTCTAAAGCTAACAGAATGAAACTCCATGGAGATTTCTCACACAACGACCCCATCCGGTCCCACCAAAGAGTTTGCAAAAACAATGGGTTTTTACTTTTAAAAATGATCAGAACATTCAGTGCTTAATGCAAAAAAAAAAAAAAAAAAAAAAAAAGTAGCAATCATTCTGTTTGGCACCATTTTATCAAGTGTGAGTGTCAAATTCTTTATAGCTTCAAATTAACAACAAGGAGCTGTAATTTTTGTGTTTGTTTGTTTAAAAGACCAGCCGAGATTTTTCTTTTTGCTTGTTTAAGCTTCATTTAATTCAAGCTCCAATCTGCCCCTCTTTGATTGCATTTCCAAATCCTAAATAAAAGTGATAACTCTTTCTGCCAATTGTAACAAACTGCTGGTGCCAGTTATTGCTTTTGAAAAAAAAAAAAAAAAAAAGCAAAAGCAAAAAAATAAAAAAAAATCTTTTAATACTTAGCTGACAGCTTTATCCAAAAGCAGGAAGAAAACTCTGGCCTTTCAAAACCATCCGATACATTTGTAACAACCTCTTTACTGAGTTCATGTATCTTCTTTATTGTTCTTCATAAACAGGCTATTGGATCTCTCTAGCCTGCAATGTGAAAAATGAAAGCATTTCCTCCCATCCATGCCTCTCTTATCTCATAATTGTTTTGTTCTGAGAGGTAGGGGAGACCCGTATAAATGTCTCTGCTGTTTTATTCTGTCCTCTCCAAGTCCATGCATGCTTTTCTCCGGGGCTTTTGACTCCTTCTGGTCTGTTTCTGCCCAAACCTGGAACTGCTTACTGTTCTCTGCATCAAACCCTTACTATATTGTTTGAGATTTCATTTCAGAGGGTGATGGAAGGGAGATAAGAGTCAAAGGCATTTTAAAAGCCACTTTTCAGCATGTCTGCGCTGGGCAGGTTGGAGATAGAGGTGCTTAAGTCGCTACTCACCTGGCATCATATAGAACATCCCAGTTTGAGTCTGCGACAACAACGTCCTTGCGCTGCGTGAGCATTCAGCGCTGTCCTCTCCACTCCTTCCTGAGGGCACTGCCTGCTGTGTGCTTTCTTCCCCCTCTGCTGCAGCCTCACGTCCTCCCCATAATGCTGACGTCTTCTAGCACAGGAATAGCCCTTGTCAGGGACAGACAGTTCTGAAAGCCTGCAGAAGCGGCTTGCAAGGAACGAGGTGGAATTTGGCAAATGTTGTTGATTGTCCTGCCAATGTAGGAGCTGCACACTTCAGGAAGCGGCCACGGAAAGGGGTCTGGAGGGGAAAAACAAAAACTGTTTACTAAACTCTGATTCCTCAATGGTGTGCAATACAGCAAGGGACTTGAGGCCCTCTGCAAAAAGGCCTAAGGATTAAAGTAATTCCATGTAAAGAAGTCTATAAACATTCATCAGTCAGGGTTTGCTGAGATAATGCCGTGTAACAAATAATCCCCAAATCTCGAAAGCTTATAATAGACATTTATTTATTTTCACTAATGGGCTGGCTGGAGTTGACTGGCCTTAGCTTGGGTTAAGACTGCTCCATGGTTCATTCTAGAACCATGGCTACCTTATCTCATGATGGGAGCATGAACACCAGAGGGCAAAGGCAAACATCTGACACCTTGGCACACTCTCAGTGTGGTGCACTAGTTACCCAGCCATGCCCAGAGCAGGAAGGAGATAATCATATACTGTCCTGAAAAGGAAGCAAGATTATTTGTTCAGTAATAATTCAATCTACCACAAACGCCCCCTTACACACACAGACAGACAGACTTACAGAGCTAGAAGAACAGCTTCAGAGAGGCAATAGGTCCTGTGGAACAGAAATTGCCTGTTCTACTTACCTGCCCCAGGTAAGAAGACATTTCAAAGCTCTATGAAGGCATTTCAAAATTATTTTTGGATGTATGGACACTTCAGGCTGAGAACAACTTTAAATGTCATCAAATCCTACATCCTCACCAAGGGAAGTACCACCTCCAGTGATGGGGAGATCACTTCCTTTAAGGCAACCCACTCTCTGTACACAAAATGAGTCTTCTTAATTAATCTGCAGTATGGCAAGGCTTCAGCCATCTGTGGACAACTCTGAGGGATTCTCTGAGCCTTCTTTTCTCCAAGGGAAAGCCACTGAGCATCTTTTCCTCCAAGCCCCTTCTGTAAGTCACAATTTCCTCCAGTCCGGCACCATGACATGAATGCACTTACTTATGCTGTGTACCCAAAACTGAGCCCAGAGTTCCACTAGTTATACTAGTGACTAGTTATACGTCTTACTCAGACTGAGCTTAAAATTACCTAGAGCCAAGAAATTCTTACACATGTTGCTGAACTATTCATCAGCACACTGTTTATGGACCACTTCTCATCTGCCTTACATCCCACTAGGTACTGAAGGTACAGCAGTGATCAACACTGATGTGATCCTGGCTCTCATGAAGGCTGCTTGAGAGACAGATAATAAGTAAAGATACAAAACATAAAATCTGAAACGCATACTATGAAGAAAAAGAACAGATAAAGTGGCAGAAAGGAGAGCCACTTCACCTGCTTCAGATACAGCGGCCAGGGATGGCTTCTCCAAAGAGGTGACATTTCAGCTGAGACCAGAAGCACAGGAAGGAGGCTGACCAGGGAGGGCTGGGGGAGAGCACTCAGGAAGCTGGCTGGGCAGAGGTCAGACAGCTGAAGGCAGGACGGAGTGACAGGAGTGTGGTGAGCAGAAGGAGGGGCACAGGAGAGGATGCTGGGTCGGCAGCTCCGGTTGGCTGTGTGGGAAGCACAGAACTTACCCAGAGTACAACAGAGGCCCTTGGTGTCCTTGAAGCAGGTAAGACACAAAGTCACTTAGATCTTCAGAATGTCTCTAGAATTCCCTGTGCATATATCCACACAGGTTTTCATGGAGGAAAGACCTAATTGAAGAACTTTACATTTGTCCCAACTGAGTTTCTCTTTGTTAATTAGGCCCCTTCATTCCGCCTGTCAGCCACCAAACCAGCGCTCTCACGCCCCCAACATGGGACAGCATTAGCTGCGTGGCTTTATTCAAGCCAAGAGGAAAAGCGACTGCAACAGAGTGAACAACAGCCCTCACAGTAGAGAAAGGATACAAATATGACAGCTTCTAAGAGCGGAGCCTTCAGGACGGTGCCCGTGGCTCAGTGGGTAGGGTGCCGGCCACACATACCCAGGCTTGTGGGTTCAAACACAGCCCAGGCCAGCTAAGCAACAATGACAACTGCAACAAAAAAAATAGCCAGACGTTGTGGTGGGTGCCTGTAGTCTCAGCTACTTGGGAGGCTGAAGCAAGAGAATCGCTTAAGCCCAAGAGTTGGAGGTTGCTGTGAGCTGTGTGTGACACAACGGCATTCTACCGAGGCTGACATAGTAAGAGTCTGTCTCAAAAAAAAGAGCAGAGACCTCAGGAGCCAGTGGTTCATCTTACTAACCAGCCAGCCCATGGCTAGGAATAGAGCCTGAGTCATGGGTGAAGATGTGCAAGCCACGCCCGTGGAGAAAGAAAAAGGCAGTGTTCAGGCCACCTGCCCGGTGGGTTAGGTTTCTGCGGGATAGCACGGCTCTGCCTTCTCCCTCGCTGTCATGGGCTGCAGTGGGGGTCTGGACACAATGTGGAGAGGATGTGTGGTGACCAGAGGACCCAAGAGGAAGCAGGCACTCCTTAGTGCACAGAGAGAGAAGAGAGACCCCTGGAGGGAGGTAAAGGAAGAGCTGTCAGCACGGAGGCAGGCAGAGAAAGTGCTGAGAACAGTTAGAGGCTGCGAGTCCACAGAAGCCCACAAGCAAGGAAGGCCCACAGATATACACAGGGACACCAGGGGGCCTGGGAAAGCGCACCTTGACAAAAAAGAAAAAAAATCCTTCCTTCCCCAATAGATGTATTATCTTCAGAGAGTGACCATTCTCAAGAAGCAAGGAACTCTGGGAAGAGGGAGTGAGGACAGGGAGCCAAAGGAGAGGCAGGTGCAGCTTCCGCAGAGGGTGGTGGGAGCCCTGTGTGGCAGAGAGACCCTTTGTGTCCCCTGGGCCTTCTTCACCTCCTCCCCTGCCTTGCCTTGGAGGGGCTATCACTGGCCTCACGCCACGCCCATCTCCTCCCCCACTCCAGCCTCATGACTATGGGAATGCACACAGACCCAAAGTTCTGAGAAGGAGGCATCTCAAACTTAGCATCCTTGTTATACGTTTTCAGGAGAGGAAACAAATTCCAAATCAATGAGTATATAGTTGCCCTTCTCTTATCCACAGGAGAAACGTTCCAAGAGCCCCAGGGCATGCTTGAACCCTGTATATACTATGTTTTTACCTGTACCTATATATTTACGAAAAAGTTTAATTTATAAATTAGGTATAGAGATTAACAACAATCATAAAGACTAGAACATATATAGCTATGTACCTGTACTGTAATGCAAGTTATGTGAATATGTTCTCTCTCTCTTTCTCTCTTTCTCTCTCTCCCGCTCTCTCGAAATGTCTTATTGTGCTGTTCTCACCTGTTTTTGGACCTCAACTTGAAACTTCAGATATTGAAATCCCCAACAAGAGGGGACTACTGCAGTATTAGCCCTATCTTTAAACACACATGATGTATTACTATAATGGGGGTATAATTATATGTGCATATGTGAGGGGAACGTCTGGCAAATATAATTTGATAGTTGATCGTCTTCTGAGTTTATTCATTCTCTTCAATAGTAACAGAAATTTTCAATGTTAGACTTTGTATTAGAACTAGGTTTTCAGAAATTTATCAATTTAATAGTAATACCACTGATTTAATTTTCTCTCTCTCCTTATTTTTACGGATCTGTGCTTTCTCAGTTTTTGAGTGAACATAAATGCTAATGCATTAAAAAAAAAAAAAAAAAAAAAAGGACAGCTGCACACGCAGGCCTCCTTGCCCCTCCTTCCACACCAGGCCAGGCACCCTGTTTGAGAACCTTCAGACTTCTGCAGGAGCGTTTGCAGCTGAAGCTCCCACTGCACTCTTCCCCCACCCCATTCCAGTGTCCCCAGACCTCAGATGGACCCCACACACACACTGGCCTCCCCAGGCCCCAGGAGTCCCCAGGGCTGGGTATGGGCAGCTGTGCAGGGCCCCACTGCCTTGCAGAGGTGATATGGTTCTCAGTTCATGCAGCACTGCAGAGGCAGCAAAGGAGATAAATGGAATTCCTGCTCAATGAGTTGATGATAATAAATAAGGCCTTTTCTCCAAAGACTTGAAATCTGTTGGCTCATTTCAATGCACAAAATTATTCATTCAAAAAATCCTCCCCACAGACTTGAAGTAGGTGGGGGATTAGTAATCATTAACCCCATTTTGCAGATGGAGAAACCAGGGCCCAGCGGGAGCTAGAGCTCATAATCATTGGCAAAGCAGGTGTCCTGACTTCCTGGCAAGGGCCCTACTTTGACAGGGTGCAATCACAGTGCCAAGCTGCACTGTTGCCATGGGACCAGAAAGCCGTTCTAGATCTTCAGTCGTCTATGTCACGTCCACCCATCCCCTCGCTCTTGAGCTGCTCCCCTGCTCTGACACGGGGATCCGGAAGGACCAGTTCAGCACCTTCTCCTCCTCCTTCTCTATCTTTCCAAGACTAAGCAAAGTGAAGGCAAAGACCACACTCCTCCTCTGCTTCCCTCCACCTGAACGTGCTCAGAACAGGGTGCCCCAAAGGCCGCTGACACTTGATGGGGGATTCAGGAATCAGCTGGACCCTGGCAGAATCACTTTGCTGATCCAGTTTTTTTACTGGCTTTTACATTTGCCAGACGACTCCTGCTTGCCTGGGAAGACTGAGAGGCAGCCATGTGGCTTGGAACAGGGAGAGGACATCATCCTTCTCCTGCTCTGCCTTGGACTGTCAGAGCTCCCAGCCTCCGGGTAACCATGGTAATCACCAGCATTAACCACAGCAGTGACAGGAGCCTCGGCAGGCCCACTCTGACCTGCCCCACTGCAGATGCTGTGCTGGCTTCCTGCAGCTTCTGTGGGGAGCTGTGACCAGGCACACGGGTGCTGGTGCACACCTGTCGCCTGTGCCCAGCGGCTGTGAAGGGTGGTTTACCCACCAGACCTCAGAGTCAGTGCTAGAGGGAGAAAAGGGGCCTTCATGGGGCCGGGTCAGAAGAAGTCTAAGATTCCGTCTCAAAACTTGGTGACCATGTCAGTGGAGACTATGGATCAGGGCTAATTCTCTGGACCCCATTTCTAGTCTTATCCAAAAATTGTAGTCATTCACCAGTCCCCTCAGAAGACCAGTCCAACTTGAGCCAGCAAGAGCCTTTCATGCCAGAAATTAGGGGTACCTGGAGTCGTCTTCTGCTCCCCTTACCCAAAGGCCATGCCAGGAAGGGCACAGCAGAGCCCCTCCCACCCACCCCAGCAGCTGTCTGAGGAAGCCGGAGCCAGCTTCCCAGTCCTAGGTGCCCGGAAACACCAGGTACCCACACTGGCAGTCTAGCGTCCTCTCACATCACTCCCATTAAGCACGAAATTAATCTCCCAAAGTGGCACAGGGCACAGCCACTGCCCAGAACCCAGGTGTCTGTTCTTTACAGCCCTGGGGGCCAAACTGAACTGCACGCAGCTGACAAAGCCAAGGTCATCTGTGAGTCTAAGGTCCTCCGGTGCGGGGAGGGAAAGACAATCTCTTTTGGTTCCAGCACCCCTGCCCTGCTTTGGCCACCCAGTGGGGTACTGGGGCCTGAAAACGCATGGCCAACTCCAGCCCCACAGAAAGGGCTCTACCATCCTGCCAGACACTGCATTCTTGGGTCCAGCTTCTTCTGAGAAATCTCTGAATGGAGAGGGCAAAGGCCAAGCGTGTGAGTTTCCCGGGAAGCCCAAAAGCCCAGGCTCCCGCCCAACCTGGTGTGCCGCCCCCGGAGCCCGCGCCCGCGACGACAGCGAAACGCCACTCCCTCTAGCGGCCAGCTGCGCGCGGAGCCCCGTGCTGCGCTGCGCCCGCGGGAAGGGCCCGTCTGGCCTCGGGGCCGGCCAGGGCCTGGGAGGTGGCCTCGCTGCCCGCTGTCCTCTGCCTCCTCTGCTGTGCCCAAGCAATCAGGAAAGCCCCGTGGCTCACCCGCAGCCGAGACGCCCATAAAGCAGGGGCTGAGCTGCTTTGCCAAGCCCAGCACAGCCTCATTTCCTCAGCACTAATTTCTCTAGAAGCTTCGCCCCGTGCCCTTTAGCAGCAATCCCCACTCCTCGGTGGGCTCCCTCAGCTCCTGGCGCACCACTTCCTTCGGGTGGGCAACCGTAGCTGGCTCCCGTGGCCCCACCCCAGCCCTTAGGGACACACTGCTCTGACTGGTCTCTGTAGCCAGGCCCCTCGCACAGTAATGGTTTGTGAAATTCATACGAGGATGAAGAAACAAAACAGTATTTCCTGTGACAACAGATGTTTCTCCACAGAGAAGCCCTCTGTCTGTGCCCCAGGAGCCACAGTGACACGTTCACACCTGGGTTATCCACCCTGCCCCACCCCAGGTAAACTTAGCACTTTGAGGATAAAGGTCATGTCCAGTTCACTTCTGGGTCAGGGTCCCAAAGAATGCTGAGAAAATATGTAAGGGAAGGAAAGAAAGACAAGAGGGAGGGAGGAAGGGAAGAATGGTGAGAGGGAGGAAGGTAGGAGAAAGAGGGAGGGAGAGGGAGGGAGAGGGAGGGAGGGAGGGAGGGAGGGAGGAAGGAAGGAAGGAAGGAAGGAAGGAAGGAGAGAGAGAAAGGAGGGGAGGACAGATCTTCAATATTATCCAGTGTAATCACAGTTGGCATAAGATAGAAAGCCACCCTCTCTGGACTGTTCAGTCACACTATCATCAGAGAGCCAGGGTGCTTTTACTTCAACTTAATTAATTAATTTTTAACAGCTCTATGGAAATATAATTGACATACCATCAGAATTCACCCATTTAAAATATAATTCAATGTTTTTTAGTACATGCAAAAAGTTGTCCATCCACCACCATCAATTTTACAACATTTTCATCACCCCAAACAGAAATTCCACATCCGTTAGCAGTCACTCCCCATTCCCTCCAAAACCCTCAGCCCTGGGCAACTACTAATTTACATTCTATCTGTACCGACCTGCCTGGTCTGGACAGGACATTTCATAAAATGGAATCCTAAGGTATGTGACTGGCTTCTCTCACTTACCATAACGTGTTCAAGATTCATCCAATTGCCGCATGTCTTGGTATTTCCTTTCTTTTTACTGCCAAACAATATTCCACCGTGTGGATATACACACGGTATTTATCCATTGGTATTAAATTAATTGGTATTTTAAAAAAGCTAAACTGATGCTTTCCCTGCTTCCAAAAAAGTATATGAGGTAGTTTACTATAAAAATAGTAGATACGTAATAAAATCTTAAACTATTTGCTGGACATTAATATTTAATTTGGGGCTTTCTCGTGTCAGGAAGGATGATAGGTATTTTCACATAACATTATCTATTTCTAACAGAATATATTGAGCTAATTTTTGCATGACAATTGAGTCCCAAGTTGAGCTTTAAGCTTCTTAGCCACCAAGGCAAAAAGGATGTATTAGAAAATATACATTACGAAGTTGTCCCATTGTCCCCACTGTTGGATTGCAAACTGCTTCTAGAATTGGAAGAGCAAAGCTGGTTTTTTGTTTTCAGTCAAGCATAGTACGTTTTCCCCCATATTTGTTTCTTCCCATGTTACTGGGTTACTCCTGACACTGTTGATATTACTCCCTAGTATCTGTACGCTCTGTACAGCACTCCCATGCCCATGATCTTTTTTAACCCAGTGTGGAAGAGGGAAACATCACACCAGGCTCCTAGTTGTTTGTGGAACTAGGTAAAAGATTGCACCATCTATCAAGGGCAAAGTGTGAAAAGGTACAAAGTTTGGAAACCTCCAGGACTGCTATCAAAGACACACCTGGTTTAAGATACCTGTGTAACACCTGCACACCGATGCTAAGCAGGCTACTGGGTGTCTGAGACAGGAGTTCTAAGATAAGGTCCTCCTGGAGATGCAAATTAGGGATTGTCAGAATAGGGGTGGGCATGGATGAGATCACCGGGGGAGATCACTGAAGCTTATGAAGCTTTTCTTTATACCCATGCTTCCCAGGCACCAAAACAATAAGCCAATTCTGTCAATTTAGAGGAAAAAGAAAGTTCACAGATGAGCCTGGCCTTTTGATGCCTGTAAATAAAACAGTTTGAATGACCATCGGTTTGTTTCCAGGTATACCCGCATAGATGCACAAAACATTCTTATCCCCCAATAAGATGGGTGCAAAGAAAACTGGGCAGGTGGCCACACCTGGGACAGCAAGTGGATTAGCTCCCAACATAGGAAGAAATGTTCCTATCCAGCAGTTACCTTGGGTGTCAATAGACTACAAGTTCAAGAAAGTTGTTATAAAACAGACTATGAAAGCAACAATGCAGACTGAGCTGGTACTCTGAAGATTAGAAGAAAGCAAGATACTACGGGGGTGCCTGTGGCTCAAAGGAGTAGGGCACCGCCCCATATACTGGAGGTGACAGATTCAAACCCAGCCCCGGTCAAAAACTGCAAAAAAAAAAAAAAAAAGTAAGAGACAAACCTACCTATGGCCACACTCAGTTCCAAAGGAGGAATTGTCTGTCCATATTTCCTAGACACCATCATCCTCACTCCACCAAGAGAAAAGACTTCTTTGTCCAACAAAAATATGCAGAAAATCTCCCAAGTTTTATTTTTCTGAAAAATCAGCATTTTCTAAAGAATTTGCACTGGGCTCATTAAAGAAAGATGATGTACTGCTGTATTTCAGAGATAGCTCTATCACCAGACAGCCCAGATAAAAATAAAAGACTTCCCAAGAATCCCATTCTAGAGGTAAGACAACTGTAACTCCCTAACTTCCCCTGTTTATGAACGAGGTGACTCAGCCTCCTGGGCCACAGGGACCCTGTCTTGGGGGTAGTGTGGGCAGAAGATATGGGCTGGGGAGGAGGAATTAGCCAGGTTTCATTCAGATTTGACTTTATCCAATCATTTCTGAATGATGAGGGTGATTCAGATATAAAAGAACTAGTGTCAGTGGGTTTTAGTTTATGGAAGGAAAGAAAGATGTCATCTATCACCCAGGAGTCAGTTATTGATCACAATAATGTGCTGGGACCCAAGGTAGATGACAGGAGGACAGGGAGGAGAGGGATATCCGAGCATGGTCCAGGAAGCTGAAGCACACCGAGGCCGAGGCAGGGCCCCTGCAGAGCCAGCCAGGTATACGCAAAGCCACACCATTCTGAATCCGATGTAGCAGGGGCACTAAGCATGAGCCACAGGGTGGGAGGACCTGAGCTGAGTGTCCCAGGGGACCACCAGTGGGAAAGGCCCTGAGCAGAGCTCAAGGTAGGTCTGTGTTTAAGGGCAGGGGAAGTCAGTGTGGGTGGGGTGCGGAGGGAAGGCTGGGGACCCAGTAGGCAGAGTGATCAGGTGAGCACTGATGGGAGGCCCAGAGAGGAAGAAAGGCTCCTGTCCTCAGGCAGGATGGGAGCCACCAAAGCCACCTGTCTAGATCTTCCTCTCCTAGGGTCCTGCTGGGAGCCCCCTAGCAGACTCAAATGAACTCTATCCTGACTCCACGCTCACTCTTCAAACACAGAAAGGACGCCACAGGCTTAAATCGCAGTGCAATGTATTACTCGTACTGCTCCCTCTTTTGCCAGGCCCTGAACCATACAGATATTTAGGAGTGGAGAGGGCAGGTTAAGAAATGTTGAGTTTCTATCCCAAAATAAAGTGTAACCCCACACCCCACCCCCGCCAACCCAATTCTCATACAGCCATGGCATTCTCCACCCACAGTTAGTCTTCATTTTAAAAGCTCATGAGAAGTGCACAAATTACAGGGTGCAGAATGCCTCTGGCTTTATCTGTTTGCTGAAAGGTTGGCCTTGGATTAACAAAAACTTGTTATTTTATTTAAAAACATATGCAAAGGGTGCACTTTCGGGATTTCCCGGGTTGAGTGCATATAAAGAGAGAGTCAGAAATGAGATAGTAAATGTGAAACCTTCTCCACTTGCCAAAATTCTATCTGGAGTACTCACCAGCCCATTTTTCCAGCAAATTTCTGTTTTCAGTTGGCTGGGCCTATAAGGAAAACTGAGGCAGGGAAAGTGGCCTGTGGCCACGGGGTCACTCGTATGGATTGGCTTCACATCATGCTGTGACTGCATGGATAAGAGAGAAGTCCTGGCTGGAGACAGCTGGACTGTAGGGAACTCACCCAAAGAAGAGGGCTGAATTCCTACATCCGAGGGGCTTGTCAATCCACGCTGACATTGATGTTATAAAGTAGCATGGCATTTGTGAAATGACATGGGGGAAAAATGGAAGTTCATTTTGGGAATGTGATTGCATTAGTCCAGTTGATTTTTCTTTTCCTTGTGACACTTCTGCCAGGCTGGACTAAAAAGCTTGTTGCCCAGTGAAGGTGGAGGGAGGCCTTGAAGGAGGTCACAGAGCTTGGAAGCAGGACAGGACATTAATATGCTCCCAGCTAAGTGAAAATGAAATAGAACATCCTTCTATTGCTAGTGGAGGAGTCAGGAGAGAGGAGAGGTCGTATAAAGAGGTCAGGTGTGAATTTCTGGCTCTCTGAAGGCTGCTACCTCTGGGAATAGAAATGACATGGTCGGATGGCCAAGCAGGTGTTCAGGGAAATCCCAGCACACAACAACTCACTTTTAGCTTCCCAAGAATGTTCCAGGAAAAGTAGAGGGTCCTCAAAAAAACTATTTGTTGAACAAGAGGCCTAACACCATGTAGGGTGGCAACTTAGAAATGACTGAGGAAGTTGTCCAGGTGGCCAGAGATGAGCCCTCCTCTCCTCCTGTCCTGAGAATGCCACAAGAAGGTTCCTCACATCAAGGCCCCAAGGTCTTTCTCCAAGCTCAGCCTGTGCCAAGAAAATAGACTCCAAATTCCCTCAGCAGTAGACAGCAGTAGAGCTAGTGGGGACAGAGCCATCTTGGGGACAAGCAAGGACACAGGACAGGAAAGCACATCAATCCAGGAGACAGAAAGGTGTCCCAAACCCAGACTTTCTCTGGGCAAAGTGGGAGAGGGTAAAAAGCCTGCCTGAGAGGGAGTCACAGACCTGTAGGAGAAGAGTTGTCAATTTTCTTACTGGGTCATGGGTACTCTTTTAAATTGAAAGGAAGAATGATATCTTCAGTTGTCAAGGTTAAAGATTGTTTGGGGTGGCGGTGCTGGTAGTGGTGAAAGTTTTGTATTTTTGTTATGTTGGCTATATTTTCTGCCATCAGAAAGTCAAGGTACCTTTTCCTGCCCTCACCAATATTTGACTGCTAAATTTCAGCCATTCACCATCTGCAGTGTTCTAAAGGGTCTGTAAGGAACTGGCACACCCAGCAGCAGGACTCGGCATTGTGGCAGTTCCCAAAGCCCAGTCCACGCCAGCAGCTCCATTCCAGTGGGAAGCCAGCTGCAGCCACAAGCAAAGGACAGAGCTCAGCCCTTAGCAGTGGCCTGAAAGGGCTGGAAGAAATGTCCAGCACCAACCAAAAGTATTCAACCCGAGGAGACATGAAGTTCCAGGCAGCAAAGCCAGCACAGACCCCAGGTTACGATGTAAAGAATCTTGCCAAATGTTTCACGGAAAGCCAGCAACTCAGGGTTGTCCTCTCCTGGATGTTCTTGGCAGGAATAACTTCCGGACCCACCTGCCTTACCAGGCTTGACTCCTTGGCCAATGAAGGCTGCTAATTCCCCGAAGAAGCCACCTTCATTGTTCTCCCTGGTATCCAGCAATAATGGATAATGGGTTTGGAAGCACTCTCTAAACTGCAGTGTACTATACAAATAGGGCCATAATTATCAATACTAGCAGTGGGACTTTTTCCCCAAGAGAGAGATGCCAACATTTATGTGTCGGTAGATCATCAAAAGGCTTTCTGCCTGGGCCTTCTCCTCTTTCTCTCTCTTTGGCCTACGAACTTCTCAGCCCTACCCAATGAGCCAAGCCATTCCGATGAAAGCATTGTCCAAAGATAATTCACAAAAGTATGTACTTTAAAACAAATTTTTGTTGTTGTTGTCCATTAGTGGACGAACAGTCCGTGCCTGTCTCAGTGCCCAAGACACAGGAGGCCTGTGCTCAGTACCTGCTGGTGGGAGAGAACAGAACGAGTGGAGGTTCTCCCCAGTACTGGTATGAAAAAGACTGGGTGAGCCGGCTTCTGACCACAAGCGAGTTCTCCATGCAATCGCATTCCATCCTTTGTGTGTGAACCTTATCTCTGGAGTTTTCCAGAGGGCAGGAGCCACTGTAGCTCTCAGTCCCACCAGGGTCCCAACAAGGCTTCAGACTAGTTGGGTAAAGGAATGCTTGACTGATTACTTAAAGAATTGCTCAACGGAACATCCAATAGTCAAAACTAGCAAATCAATCCATGGGCCCAGACACGGGGGCAGGAGGCCACAGTTTGGGTTTTTACCTGCCACAGAGTTGATGTGTGACTTTGGAAAAGTCCCTTCCTTTCTTTGGGTTTCTGCTTCTTCATCTGTAAATTCAGAAAAGTGAATTAAAAGTTCTGTGTGTGTGTTTATGTGTGTGTGTGTATGAATCTATTTAACATATTCTGCAATTTTATCTACCCCTCTGCTCTCTTGAGCAATACAAACAAAATAAAAGCAGACAAAATAATCTTCAACAATTTAGCAAAAAGGGTAGCCCTATTCTTAATGAGGTTCCAATGTGGTTAAGACTGTTTTTTATTAGATTCCGCAATTGTTTAATGCTATTAGAATATCATTTCTAGAATGATTAAAAAATGTGAGCCAAATGTAAATAAATGATTCATTTAAAATCTGAATGCAGAGAGGAGAGAGAGGCACCAGAAGGACCCAGAATATGGTTGAGCAGGGAGGACTGGGGAGCAGCAGGAAATGGGTCCTGAGATTTAGGGGTCACACTGTGAGGCTTCCAACATGCAGCCTCAGACTGGGAAAAAGAACAGAGGAAGGACAAATCCATGAATCCAGGCTTTGTCCTCCAACTATAGCCAACACATATGTCCCTCTAATTCATGTGGAATCTCAATTTTCAAAAAAATTATAACACAGTTAATGTTAAGATTATACTTGGCATAACTTAATCTTGAATCTTTGATTATGTGAAATTATTCAGCTTAAATTATTGTGGTCCATCCAGGTGCACACACACTTCCCCCTCCTACCTCTAGGAAGCCCTGGAAGTTTTGTTGTTAAGGATGTAGGAAATAAAGTACCCTGGACTTGAGCTGTCTCAAGACTCGGTCATAAGACACCACAGTGCAGCATCTGGAACACAGTGGGTGCTTAACAAATGTTGGCAGTGATGATGATGGCGGTGATGTCGAAGACGACAGGGAAAGTACAGAAGACATGTAACAGGGAAGCCCACTGGGGCTGGAAGGCTGGGAACACTTACTGCGGAGAGTGATGTTTCAGCCAAGCAAAGGTTACAGAAGCGTCTCCACTTCCACTTGCTCTCAGGCCTGTGTGGCCGTGCACTGCTGCCAGCAGAGCACACCATGGGCTTAACTCGGACCTGGTCACTTATGCTCCTTATGTCTCACACTGTCTCTGCCCAAGCTTGGGACTTCAGCCCCTTCTTGTCCCATTTCCAGGCTCACCTCATCTTCCCCACTCAACTGTCGGAAGTGCGGACTGTGTGCTCCCCTGGAAGCTGCTTTTAAAAATAAACCTTTGATGTGAGTTTGTTGCCTGGACATCTGTCTCTTCCCCTAACAGCAAGTCATTTAATCACAAACAACCATGTGGAGTGCAACGTTAGCAACCTCACTGAACACATAAAATGATTAGGGGGTGGCATGAAGTTTTCCCCCTCTAAGAAAGAGGAAACAGAGGCACAGGTAAGGGACATATGTTCCCCCGTCCGTATATCCTAATGGGAGGTTGCAGGGTTGAGGTACAAACCCAATTCTGACCTCTCCTAAATCTGTGAGTTACAGTAGCGTCTCATTCTCCACACACTTCACTCTATGGATCTGAGACTGTCTTGCCCACAAAGCTGTGCACTCTACAAGGACAAAGACGCTGGCTGTTTTGTTCACTGCGGTATCCCTTAGCACAGTACTTGGCTAGGGTATTGAGCAGTGTCTCAATAAATATTTATGGAATGAATAAATAATGTTATCTACCTTAGGAGGTGACAGAGGCAAATGTGCTTCAGTGGTGCTTAAATTATAGACTTATGAAAGTAAAAGATATTCAAAGTACAGTTTTTAGCAACTAAATTCATCAGGATCTAAACAAGAAAGCATCAGCCCTGCGAGCGTTCCTATGGTGGGTATTCAATAGCGCTTACTGGTATTAACACAAGATGAAGACGCTGGAGGACAAGGGGCGCCAGCTGCCCTAGAGGTGAGCACAGCAGGAAGCTACTGCTACCCTCAGGCTGGGGGAACAAAGAAAAGCTCCACAGTTACCCAAGTCAGGGGGCTGGGACCACCTGGCAGATGCCAAAGCCACCACCGGTCTGTCCACAGGAAGCTAGGGCCATGGACATTGCAGTTTCTGCAAGGGAATTAATCCAAGGAGAAGAGGAAGGGGGTGAAATGGGCTGTGTCCTCCCTTGTTGCTGTCCTCAGGCTCCTTCCAGGGCTTCTTTTTGGCTAGACCAGCCAGGAGGCGGGCCTGGAGGAGCATCCGGTTGTGCCCACAACACAGCAGGAGGCAGTGGAGGGAGGGTGGGGGTGGAAGGACCAGGCTCAAGAATAGCATGGAAATTGATTCTGGACCCAAAATTTGAACACTATCAGAGGGCAAAGGAAGGGTCCATGTTTTTTGGACATTTCTTAAAAGAGCATATTAAAGGATACCAAGAAGATGTTTGGGACAAATTTGAGAAGCAGCCAACTCTAGTTTTGAAATCCCTGGCTGAATGGTTAAATGCAGGTTTACAGGGGTCAGGTACAATATGAGATCTTTTCTGTCATTCTTCAACCCACTGGGTTGTGAGTCCCTACGAGGTGCACTGCCCAGGGCACCTGCCTGTCCAGAAACACAGCCCCAGCCTGGTCCACTCAGCTCCCTTCCCCACAGAGAACTGGCCTCATAGCCACAAGGCATGACTGACTTGGAAAGTGAGTTCTGCAGCACCAGTAAAGACCGATGTCTCAGTGCTCTGAGTGCTCACGGAGACTCTCTAATCCAAGTCAGAGCAGACAGACAGGAAGGCCCCAGCAGTCTGCCTGTTCCTATTCTAGTCCCCACCCCACCTCCCATTCCAGATGCAGACACTGAGGGCCAGAGATTGAAAGAGGCTTGACCACAGTCATATTGCAACAGCTGGTATTCTAACAGCAGAGTCAAGACTCCAGCTCAGGTCAGCATTCCCAGGGAGGAAGAGTGCGGGTGCACATATGGCTACACACGCACGTATGTGCTGAAACTGAGTGCCTCACAATAGAAAGCAAAGAATATGAAACCTTGAGAACTGGTGTTATGGTAAACTGAATGGTCTGATTAAGAATGATCATACTTGGCACATTACTCTCAGTTTTAAAATATCTATAGTTAACACTTAGAAGTCATACTCAACAGAGCTGAACAATTTATTTTTGATGGTACTAAAGACACCAAAGCCCTCGCCAGCCCTCCATTGGGTATACCTCAAAAAGATGCAGGAGACACAGCTAAATGTGCAATGGCCTCAGGACATGTCCTGGAAACCACTTTTAAAAATAAATCTCTGGAGACTTTGCCTTCTGTCTGTGACAGAGTAGCTTGTGTCAGGTTAACCGTCCTACAGAGAACGACTATAAAAGCTAAATATATTGCAGAAAACAGCTGTTAGGAGTCATCAGAGAGTAACAAAGGCAGCCAGGACTTCAGGGGCCAAGATCCTGGTGAGAAGGGAAATGCCGGGAGTAAATCTGAAATTTCCCTCACATTTTGCCCTCAGAGCATTTTCCAGTTCTCAAAGGGTGTCGTTGAGACCCAGTAAAAACATTGGTCTAGAATGGCAGAAGCCTTGCTAGTCTGGCCAGACAGAAATTAGAGTTCAAAGCTACCAACAGGGCCCCAAAACAGGAGACCCTTATCCTGGAGAGAGAGGAAATGAGCCAGGCAGTCTGCATTGCATTTTCCTTGAGGGTATTTTCTGATTCCTGAACGTAGCATGTGACGGGCAAGAGACCAAGAAACTGAGCAGTGAACAGCTTCTAAAAGGCTGGAAACCCAGGCAGAGTTTGAGCTGTCTCACAGTGATGGGAAAGGAAAAGATTGAGAGAAAAAGTCTCTCCTCCCACACTTTGGTAAATAACCTATATTTTCAGTAGAGACAACAGAAGGATTATACACTATATATACACTAAGAGTAAAGACAAGTCAGACAAAGACTTGTCACAAAACTTAGAATCTAGCCTCAAATTACCTCAGCTCTCGATTGGGTCGAGTGATCTGCCACCTCTTTAACCGCCTTCTAGGGGAAAACAATGTGCTGTAAAGGAAGGCGTAAGTCACAATATCCCATAGTCAATCAAAACTTACCCCACATTGGCTCAGCGTATGTAGCTCAGTGGTTACAGCGCCAGCCACATAGACAGGGGCTGGCGGGTTCGAGCCCGGTCCAGTCTTGCTAAACAGCCACAACTACAATAAAAAACAAAATAAAATAAAACTTACCCCACATACATGCCTGGAGACATGAAATGAAACCAATTTAAAAATAAATAAATAAATAGCTTTAGAAAGAGACATATAGGTGGCCCAGATACTGTACCTATCTAAGATGATATAAATAGCTTAATAAATATCATCACCAAAGCAAGAGGAAAAAGTAGAGAATTGAAATCTATTTTTAAAAAAAGAGAAATTCTAGAACTGAGAAAGGCAATAACTAAAATTAAGAAATCAGGGCAGTGCCTGTGGCTCAATGAGTAGGGTGTCGGCCCCATATACCGAGGGTGGCAGGTTCAAACCCAGCCCCAGCCAAACTGCAATAAAAAATAAAAATAAAAAAATAGCTGAGCATTGTGGTGGGCGCCTGTAGTCCCAGATACTTGGGAGGCTGAGGCAAGAGAATTGCCTAAGCCCAAGAGCTGGAGGTTGCTGTGAGCTGTGAGCTGTGATGCCACGGCACTCTACCAAGGGTGACAAAATGAGACTCTTGTCTCTTAAAAAAAATAAGTAAATAAGAAATCATTAGCTGCATTTAGCAGCAGAAGAAAGAATTAATAAATTGGAAATCAGGTCACTAGAAAAATAACCAACTGAAGCAGAGGGAAAAAAGATGGAACACACATATATGGAATGTGTACATACAGAGAGACGAAGGATGACAGAGATGTGGGAAGGACGGGAGGACCAACATGCATGGAATTTGAATCCCCAAAGACAGAAATGGGATGAGGCCGTGTTTGAAGTGACAAAGCCCAAGAATGACATCATAGACAGAGTCAAGGAGCGCCAACAAAATTCAAACATAAAACAAAGAAAACTACACAAAGGCACATTATAGCAACACTCAGAAAAAGCAAAGACTAGAGAAAAAATGTAAAATAGCCAGAGGAGGAACAAAAAAGATGCTTTAAGCAGCAACAGTGAGACTGCTCCACACAAACAGGAGAAGTCAGAAGACAACAGCGAGGCCGTGATGCAGAGATGAAAGAGGCTTGACCACAGTCACACTGCAACAGCTGGTATTCTAACCAGCAAGTGCTGCAGGTTGAGACGCCCACATTCAGTGGGTGTACCCTTGAAAATGAAGACAAACAAGCATTTCAAGCAAATAAAAACCCGGATAATGTGTTGTCAACATAGACACAGAGGAAAAAGGATGTTATTCAGACAAAACAATCCACGTTAGAAAACCAGTAATGCAGAAAGCAATAGAGAGTATGAGGAATAGCAGCATGAGAATAAATCTATGTGAATACAGTCTATTTAAAGACAATAAAAAAATGATATCTTATAGGGTCTTAAATACATAAGAGAAATAAAATACATGACCAAAATAGCATAACAGGAAGAGGAGAGTTAGGTACAAGGAATCAAAGTTTGGTAAGATCTCTGTATTGGTTAAGAAGTAGCAAAATTAGTAATTGAGGGTAGACTCTGTTAAGACATATATATGGTCTATCTCTAGCAGAGGTTGGCAAACTGTCACTGTGGTCCAAATTAGGCCCAGAGCCTGTTTTATTCAACTGAAGAGATAAGGATTGTTTTTGCTTTTTTTGTTTGTTTGTTTGTTTTGTTTTTGAGACAGAGTTTCACTTTGTCATACTGCATAGAGTTCTATGGTCTCATAGCTCACAGCAACCTCAAACTCTTGTGCTTGTGCAATCCTGTTGTTTCAGCCTCCCAGGTAGCTAGCACTATAGGTGCCCGCCACAACACCCGGCTAGTTTTTCTATTTTCAGTAAAGACAGAGTCTCACTTTTGCCCAGGCTGGTCTTGAACTCCTGAGCTCAAGGAATCCACCTGCTCCCGACCTCCCAGCATACTAGGATTACAGGCGTGAGCCACTACGCCTAGCTGTTTTTGCATTTTTGAAGAATAATGGAAGGAGGAAGAAAAGAAAGAAAAATCGAAACCTGTAGGTGTCTCTTAACACCTAAAAGAAAAATTCACCAACCTCTGCTCTAGAGTAACAGGAACAAATAATAAAAGAATGTATAACGAACAAATAGAAGGATGCAATAGAGTAATCAAAGCACTTTATTTAAAGAAAGGCAGCAAAAGAGAAAAAAGGGAACAAAAACCAGATAGAGCAAAGATAAAACAAGAAAAGATAATAATTAAAAGAATCAACACCAAAAATATCAGGAATTTATTAGATTTAAGTAGACTCAATTATCCAGTTAAAATAAAAAGGCCATTAGACTGGAAAAACAAAGCAACGAGACCAAAGCATAGGTTGCTTACATGAGACAGGCACACAAAGGTAGACAGTAAAGTGATGTAAAACAACATGCCATGAAAATCGTAACCAAAAGAAAGCTGGCTTAGCTATACTGATATCAGACAAAGCGAGACTGTAAGGCGAGATGTATTCCCAGAGATAAAGGAGAGCATTTCATAATAACAAAAAGTCAATTCAGCAGGAAGATTTGATAATCTGAAGTTCGTATGCACCTAAAAACAAAACCCAAAATGTGCAAAGCAAAACCTGACAGAGCTAAAAGGAAAAATAAATCCATTATCATAGTTGAAGATTTCAAATGTATCTCCCAGCAACTGATAGAATAAACTTTCAGACAATAAATCAGTAAAGGTAAAGACTTGGACGACATGATAAACAAACATGACCTCGCTGACATATACAGAGCGCTGAGCCAAATAGCAGGATTGCATTCTTTTCAAGTGCATGGGGAACACTTAATCAAATAAATCATGTTCTGAGTCAGAAGGCAGATTTCAGTACATTTCAAGGGGTTGAAAGTATACAGAGTATGTCCTCTTACAAGAGTGAAAATATACTAGAGATCAATGGGAAACACTTTTAAAATCTCCAAATGTTTAAAAATTACTAAGTAACTTCTATGTAACCCATATTTCAAAAAAACTAATCAGAAATTAGAAATATTTGGCACTGAAGAATAATGAAGTACCCACATATTAAAATTCGTAGAATAGAGTTGAAATTATGCTTAAAGGAAAAATGTCTTAAATGTGCATTTTAGGGGGGGGGGGAAGAATGATAAGACATCAGTCTGTCTTATCTAGTTGGAAACAACATCTAATGATTGTTTCCAACTAGAAAAGAGCTAAGGTGATTAATTTAAATTAAGGCAAATAAATTAGAAGGAAAGAAATACTAAAAATATAAGCAAAAATGAAATAAAAAATACAGAATAGAGGAAAAATCAACAGGGCCTAAAATTTATTCTTTGGAAAGTAAAATTTACAAACCCTGAAAAGATGGATCAAGGAAAAAGCAAGAACAAAGTACTAATATAAGTCAAGGAAAAAGCATTGGTCATCACCAGAAATTCATACAAGCATTAACAGAGCAATGAGTTGGTTTTATAACCCCAAATCTGACAATTTCAATTAAGTAGAAAAATTCCTTTTAAAAAGCAGGCACAACTTGCAAATACTGACATAAGAACTGGAAAGTCTTAATCATCTTTTCCACGAAAGCTAAATATCACATTCCTTTATCTCATCAATTCTACTCCAGTAAAAACATCTGCCTAGAGGTACCAAACATGTTCTAGAATGTTCACAGGGACACTGTTCCTAGTAGACTAAAAACTGACCGCTACCCATCAATAGTAAAAAGGCTAAGTGCATCATGGTAGAGCCACACCAGTGAACAGTATACATGGTAACAGCTGAACTGCTCTAAGGCACCACATGGATGACTTGACAGACACGAACGTTGAGTGAAAACGTCAGATACAGAAAACAAACATTCTGGGTTATTCCATTCAGAGCAGACATCAGTGGCTTGGTGGAGGTAATGACAAGGAGAGGCATGAGAGAGACCTTGGGGATGTGGGCAGCATCCTCTGCGCTCAGCTGAGCTGTTCACTATATAAACCATTTATCAGGCTACCCTCCTAAAATCATGCACTTTTCTGAATGTATGACTCCAACTTTTTTTTAACTTACAAATAAATAGTAAATAAGTCTCTTGTGCAAGTTTGTTTCTGGATGTCTGTCTCCTCCTAAAAGTAAACAGCAACAAGGGGGGAGGATGGCTGGAGGAAGAATAATTGGTGGGACCACACCTATGGGGCATCTTACAAGGGTACATGTGAAATTTACTAAATGTAGAATATAAATGTCTTAACACAATAACTAAGAAAATACCATGAAGGCTATGTGAACTAGTTTGATGAACATATTTCAAATTATATATAAAACCAGCACATTGTACCCCACGATTGCATTAATGTACACAGCTATAATTTAATAAAAAAAGAAAACAGCAACAGGGTATTTATCCCTTACAAATAGAACTTGAGAGCATTCTAAGAGCTTCCAACCTTAGAGCATGTTTTCTCCAGCACCTTGATTGGAAGAATAGTTGCAACAGAGGAATAATTCTCCGTATCTGATAACCTACAGCGTGAGGACAGAGTATAGGATTAGGAGGAAGGAGGTTTAACACCAGCCAATAAGCTCATGGAAGCAGTGACATACTCAACAGAGGAGCCAGCAGCAAACTCTGAGCTCTCTCTGGATGTTGGGAAGCCATTTGACCATTTGAGCATCTATCACTCAGCGTGCTCTTCACCCCTAAGGAGCTGGATGGTTAAAAGGTGCTTTCCTTGCCAGACGGGTGGACACTTTTGCAAAACCATGAATCGGGGTACTTTTTCACCCACACAAGTCTTCCCCCCAAACAGTAACTTCTAAAGAGGAAAAAAGATCTGACCACATATAAATAAATTAGAAAGATAAAAAAGGAAAGCTGTTTTTGCCATGGTAGCTAAGATTTGCCCAAACCTAGATGCACTTGTTTGACTAAAGTGGTTTTGTGGGTGTAAGTGATTTTTTTTTAATGGCACTTGTCATCTCTAAAATAATTACTTTTATAATAATCTGTTTATTAATGAAGTGATCTGCAAAGCAGATGATGATTCCTTGAGATTGCAGGCTCAGAGATGCCTCCTTCTGTAGCATTTTCCTTTGTTTTGCAAAAGTATACCACGAAGTAACTCAAAATTTGCTGACAGATTTTCTTAAGTACAACAGTTTCAGAAATGCATGCTCAAGTAGGTTGAATATGCCCACATTCCTTGTATTGTGCCCTTAAATTATTCTCTCTGGTAATGGAAATGTCCTAAAATTGGTTGTGGTGATGGTTGCACACCTCTGTAAATTTACTAAAGTTCATTGAGTTGCGTACATAAAATGGGTGAATTTCATGGTATGTAAATTATAACATAATACAAGTGTTTTTTAAAATGAAGAAAAGGAAATCAATTGAATATTTTAAAAAAATTATTGCCTCTTTTTCTCCGTCTTGTTACCGAAATGCTGAGTGTTGAGAAGGGAGCATTCCAGCAAACAATGCAACTACCCCAAAGCTAATTAGACCCAAGTATAAGAAAAGAAGATTGAAGAGTCCTAGTGGACCACAAGCTCAACAATGACCACAAGTCAGTACAGAATATTGTTTTCAGGAAATCAAGTCTCCCTTGGGACATGTTCTAAAAGCAGCACTTCTTGTGCTTTAACATCCCAGTTCTGACATGAATATGGAGTCTGAATACTCCCAAACTCAGTACTTGTTACTCTTGCTACACCTTGGCCAGTCTTTATGTCATCTGAGTAAAAGTTAGTATCTACAGGCATATGGACTTTGACCTTTCCAAGGAGAGGAATTGCATTGGATTCTTCCTTGTACCCAGGGTCAATGAAAACACCAAGCTGGGTAACTGGCACAAAACAGGTGCTCAGTAAGGCAGTTTGTTTCCTTCCTAACCCAGTGCCTGGCAAAAGGAAAATGTTCAAAAATGTTAGTTTCTTTCCTTTCCAGAATCTAGGTACCATACATAGGACTAGGTACCTAGGTATCAGCAATACCAACCCTACAGCAAAGATTTGATAGGAGCTGTACTGCTGTGTGAGCCGTCTAGAAACCACCATCTCCAGCCTGGTCTCTGCAGTTGAACAAGATCTGAACCCAGTGGTCCAGGGGCCTTTCCTCTCCTCTCTTGCCATCCAGCCATTCCTGGCCCCTGTGGGCTTTCTTGCCAGCTGCTGTCAAACACTTCTTGGTCTCCTAGTGACCCCTCCACATGTGCTCAAGGCCTCTCTCCAGCCAGGCTTTGCACAGCCCACATCCAGTTCAGTTCAGACCCAGGGCCCAGCCCAGCACCATCAAGCACAGAGAAAATGGGGCTACAGGTGGAGGGCAGATGGTGTTGACATTCTGTGGCTCAAAATGGCCAAGGTGGGTCACACAGGAAGGACAACCCGAGAAAATGTGTGATACACACTCCCAGAGCCTCTGGGGGGTGGCAGAGCTAGGACTAGCACCCAGGTCCTGGGCTCCAGTTCTGCCTCCAGTTGCTTATGTGACTTAGAGCGAGGATGGGCTTCAGTCTCTCCATCCATAAAATGAGGCACTAGCTTTTCCTCCCTCATGGCTTTGCATGGGGATAGACAAGGCCGTGGTTGACAGATGTGGGGGGAAATGTTCAACACAGAGGGCCTGAACAGGAGACTTTCCCTCTGTCCGCCTCGGGGCCAAGCTCTGGTTTCAGGAGGAAGAGGGGAGGACTCGGCCAGACGCTGCACTTTTATACCTTCCCGGGGCCTAACTGCCATCATCACAGAGCCTCCTCCTGCTTTGCAGAATCACTAGGTTTTTAACCTGCATTTCTGGAATCTTTTTACACTCTCCCTGACAACTCTGTTACTTTGGGTTAAAAACAAACTTTAGCAGCTGTGTAACCTTTAGTCTACAAGGATTGTCAGATCTGAATTCAGAAAATAACACTGTTTCAAACTCCTGCAGCTGAATAGGTCCAAAGTGACAAAATCCAGGAGGGAAAAAGCTGTTAGCTGAGGATGCTTAGGAGTTGGCTGGGGAGGCCAGTTACATTTCATATTAGCCGGAAATGTCTGACTTGAGTTACATTTTGGAAAAACAGGCTGCAATAATGTCACCACGAAATTGACACCATTAAAGAAAAGTGATTATTAGTGTTTAGAGCTATAGATGCTAAGAATATCATTAACACACATGGTACAGCATCAGAGGGCCTGGCTTTGGCAGTGAGAACTGGGTTCAAATCCCAGCCGCAGCATTTCATGTTGATGCTGAGGTTTTTCTTCACTTCTCTACATATTTGTTCCTCCAACTCTTGATGTTGGCAAGGGATTAAATTAGAGAAGGAAGATATCATAAAGGGATCGTAGTAGACAGAATAATAGCTCCCCAAAGATGTTGTCTTTCTAATCCTACAAGGTGTGATTATGTTACCTTATATGACAAAAGTGACTTTACAGATGGAGTTAAGACGCTGACATGCGGAGAGGACCCTGATCACCCAGATGGACCCAGTGTAACCCCAAGGGTCCTTCTGAGAAGGATGCGGACAGTTCCAGGTCACAGAAGGCAATACAATGAGAGAAGCAGAGGCCAGAGAAAGACTCGGAGATGCTTTGCTGTTGGCCTTGAAGGTGGCAAAAGGGGCTGAGACCCAAGGTGTGCGGGAGATCTCTGGCAGCCCAGGTAGAGGACTCTGCCCTAGAGCCTTCTAGAGGAACGTAGTCCTGCAGACACCTGGATTTTGGACTTTCAGCCTCCAGAACTGTAAAGTCATACATTCATATCATTTTAAGCCACTGATTTTGTGGCAATTGGTTACAGCAAAAAAAGGAAACCACGTGGGCCTCCGAGCCTACTTCAGCACAGTGCCTAGCACATTCTAAGTTCTCACAAAACAGCACCCAGTAATAATAGCTACTGATATCTGGAGGGACTTTAATGATTCTTGTGCAGCCAAACACCCATCAGATGCCTTCATCCCTCTCGTGACATCTCACCAAGGGATCTTCTGCTCCCCACTGAGTCATCCCCAGTGACAGATGCTTGCAGCCCATGTGGCCCCTCTATTTTAGACAGCTGTAAGATGGCTGTGAAGAGTGCACACTGGGTGGGCCTGAACTCTGCCCTTTAGGTCCTTCCCCCAGACCTGGGTGCCTCTGCTCCTGACACCCCTTCAGATAACTATATCAGGTCTCAGCTAACCCCAGAGGCTTCGTGCCTGAACACTTAGTTTTCTTACCTTCAGATTTACCCTCTCCGGTTCCTTAAATATTTCTCAAATGACAAGATTCTGAGCTCCCTGCTTGTGCTGTGTTGTTCTTCCTCTTCCGGACATTCTCAGGCACCTTGCACAAGGAAATGCACCACCAAATGCCACCTTCCAGGTGCAGTGTGACGCCTCCACGGCGCTCCCCTTGGGTGAACCCGAGCCCACACTGGGCATAGAGCAGCTGACCGCACAGCCACCAGCACCGTGTTCCTGCTGGTTCCAATTCTTGTCCTTTTCTCTCCAACATGAGCTTTTGTTTCTCATCCCTGAACTCACGCAGGGACTATTTGGACTCAGGCACCCGACCCTCCCGCTGCTCTGTCTCATCTCATCATGACATTTAGTTCAACACCGTAATCTGATTCAGGGCTCTGTGTGCCCACCAAAGCATTCTCTGCATGTCATCTCAAGATTTGTTAAGTATTAGCTAAGTCATCCCTGTCTGCACCCTAATAAAAATATCAAGTGGGACAACAACTGTGGCCTTTAACTAGAAATTTACTTCCACGATGACATTAACCAGCATCTTAGGGAATGGCCATAACACAGTTCCAAATCCACCTACCAGGCACACTAGTCTGCAGTTGAAATCACTTCATCTTGTGTACAAATTTATCAGGAGATTCCTTGACAGATACCAAGCCAAGGTACGCTTTGTCTCCACCACAGCTAATGCAATTCCCTGACATAATAATCTAGCAAGCCTACCACAAAGCTGGGAATACAGTTACCTTGTTGTGCCTTGCTCTTAAAGAACCCACGCAGGCTTCTAGAGAATTCTACACTATTTTTCATGTGCTCACATACCAGCCTTCACCAATCCAATCAGGAAACTTAATGAGGATGGATGGGATATCCTCACTTTTGTAGTTTGCAGAATCTTTTCCCCTCTTTACTAATCGGAGCTGTATTTTGCCATCTCTAATGTTCCAATTTCTTTCACAGTCTCCATGTTCTGTAAAGATTATCAGCAGAGGCTTTACAGCTTCGGTGGCGAGTTCTCTCTACTCCCTGGAGTGTAATTTGTCCTGGCCAAGAGACTTGAGCTCATTTACAGCAGCTCGGTGCTGTTAGAATCTCTTTCCTCGTCTGGGGCTTCAATTTTCTCTTACCAAAGTTTCCTTTTTCTTTTTAGTGAGTACACTATTCTCCTTGGCAAAGAAGATGGGCAAGATTCTGCCTCTTGCTGTCATTCTAAAATGCAAATGGCGTTCCTTGGTCTGCCTCAGACCTGTGAGTGCATGGCTCCCCTCTGCTGCCAACAGTGATTCTCAAACTCCCCTGGGGTACTTTTTTAAAAGACAGATTCTCCAAATCTCCTCTCAGAGACTGTCAATTGCTATGTTAACTAGGCTAAGACTGTTAGACAAATCGCAAAATGTACAGGGTTCCAAACATGACAGAATTTACTTCTCATTCTTATAAAACCCCCAAAATGAGTGGTCCAGATCAGAGGGTGGCCATCTCCAAATAATAATTGAGGGACCCAAGGTTTTCTCAATTTTGTTGCTCCGGCATCTTCAATACGGGGCTTCAGAGATTCCCGTGCTTGTCTGTAGCAGCACAGAGAGAAAGAAACCAGCTTAGAGAACGTGCGGGGCAGGTTTTAACGGTCAGGTCTGGAAATGGCCAGCACCACTTTCACTCACATCCCATTGGCCAGAACCCAGTCATGTGAGTGCACCTTACTGGGAGGAAGCTGGGAAATATAGTCTGACTACAAGAATGCTGGGACATGGAGTTCCACCATGGGGGGCCCTGGGAAATGTAGTTTGAGCCAGGGAGCAGAGATGGTTGTGTGAACAATCTGCAGATACTGGTGTGAGGTTAGGAACTTGCAAACCTCCCAGAAGATTCCCACGTAGACCCCACTTTGAGCAACACTGCCCTGTCTACACCTGGTGCAGGCACCCAATGCTCTTTACAAAGTGGGCTCCAGGCTGTCTCTAACCCTGTCTGTACCTCCACCTTGCGGTAATTGTATACAGCACTGGCAGGTAGCTGTCCAGGCCACCAGGATCTATCACAGCACAGTGTTGGGCCACTCTTTTTCTTGCTGCCATTTCTCCTTCTGTTCACTTTGCAAATTCCTGCTCATCCTTAAAAACTCAGTTCAAGTGTAATCTCTTCCATAAAGCCTTCCCTGACCTACCTGCCTCCAGGTAGCACACAGAGACTTTCCAAATGTCCCTGTTCTACCTGGACTGAATCTCATTATGGTGTTGATCATGCTGAATGGCATTGGTTTCTGTGTCTGCCTTCCCATTAGACAGGGAGATCCTTGAGGGCAGTGACCTTTGCTTAATTATCTTTGTATCTTTCATAGCTGGCACCTTGCCTGGTACATCATGGCACCTGGTAAGAATTGGCTCCCCTGAAATTTACCACTATCACAGATTAGTTCCTTTCTGGATTTTCCACTCACATCAACATAATTTTTTGTGTTGTTACCCTTACAATTCTTCTGCCTTAATTAACTACCACATCTGTGCCCCTCCTCCCCTTTTGCTGGCTCTACTGAAAGATGAGCTTGCCCAGCAGGCACCCTGGCTTCCTCGGCTCCCATTCCCACCGGGCTCTTTCTCTTCGAGAGCATTGGCAATGACACATTTAGAATTCTACCAAGGAGAGTTCTCCCACCTGTTAAAATGCTCTTTTGAGGTCTCACATCCCCTGATTTCTTGGGGACCTTCAGAAGCCTGAATTCCTGAAAACCTGGAAATAGATCCTGTCATGTCCATACTTCCACTTTCGGGAAATCACAGAATCAAAGATGATGGTCGAAGCAGCCAGCCTCCAGGGTCGTGTCCGACGATTCCCATCTCCTGGTATTCACGGCCCGTGTCCCCTCTCACAGTATACCATGGGTGGTCTGTGTGGTCAGTCTAAGACTGGTCTTGCTCTCTCACTGTCACTGGCTGTTCAGGTGGAAACCAGCTGCCATGACTTGAGGTAGCCCTGTTAGGAGAACCACATGGGTGGCCCTGTAAGGAGAACCACATGGCAAAGAACCCAGGCCTGCAGCCAACAGCTGCATGAGCCTGGCAGCAAATCCACTCGCCCCAGTGGAACCTTGAGACGACTGTGTCCCCAGGTGATGTCTGGCTGCAACTTTGGGAGAAACCATGAGCCAGAACCTCCAGCTAGACCACTAGTGGACTTCTGATCCTTAGAAACTATGTGAGACACAAATACTTGTTACAAGCGGCTAAATCTCAGGGAAAATCATTATGCAACAATAGATAACTAGTACACTTCGACTTCTTTCATTCATTCTAATCTATCTTCCAGTCTCTTTCAGGTTAGACTTCAGTGGCATGACAGATGCAGCCATCATCCATGAATGCCCAGAGCTTACCAGTACAAAGCACTGCCCATTTATTTCCATTCTGGTTGTATCAGACTCCCTAGTAATAGAAGAGCATCTTCTCTCTCCTCCCTGTGTCTGCATCAAAGTTCTTACACTCAGGATTCCTCCAGTTTCACATCTTCTGTTGGAAGGAATGCAAGAAACAACTTGAAATGTAAAGAAGAAAGAAACAAGAAAGAGTTTTAAATGGTGTCTGTCACACGGTAAGGGCTCAACTAATATCTGCTATTGTCATTTTTATCATTAGTGCACTATTATTTCAAATACCATCACCACAACTAACAGTTCTGTTACTTCTGAACACACATACACATTGACTTCCACATATCAATCTTGATTCCCAGTAAAAACAGTCTTGATTATAGTGATTAGGTCAAATCTGAACCCTTCTAAAATCATAAATTCCGTTTAATTGAATTTACCTGTAGATCAGTATAGAAATATCTAATATTCAAATATTGACTCATTCTAAGCTGTTCTAAACCTGCTTATTCTAATATTTAAATTCTAGTTGTTCCTAGTGAAATTTTACAACATCCAGAACTCTCTGGCTAATTTCGAAATTGTCCCAAAGTCATCAATATTCCAGAGGATTTAGACTTTAAAGAACATACCTGTAGCTTTGTAGGAAAGTTCATAACCACCTAAAGGAAATGTGTCTGGTGTAGGATCATTTTTCTGAATCTGCAATAAATGAATCTATAAAGGATTACACTGTTTTTATAATGAAAATTTTCTTCTAAATATTTTTTAAATGTTTGAGAGTAGTGAAAAAATGTTAACACGACAGGCCCATGACATTACATTTTTCCATATTTATCATTTGTTTCCAAAAGTATAGAGGAGAAACCTTTCATCTTAACAGTGCTACATTCTTCCATTTATAATAGTCTCTGATTTTCAAGCGGTTTCTATTCAAAACATCTTAAAGCCTGATAAAAATGTGCCTTCCTTTACACAATCAGGTAATTCAGCACATTTGCACTTTTTTCCATAGATCCTAATAATTGTGCAAAGCATTCATGGTGAGTGTTTGAGGTTTCTACCCCTATCTCCTGTCCTGGCTCATTCCCAGAGATTTATCCTATAAGTTGCTCAAGGTCTCTTGGGAGGAGGTAGTTAACAAGTCTCAAATAAATGAAAATAAATCAACATATTTTAGACCAGTTATAAATTTCTAGTAAATTTCTAGTAAATCAGCCACAGATTAAGTACCACAAATACTCAAGTATAAGCCGAGTTTTTTTGGCACAAACTTTGTGCCGAAAACCCAAACTTGGCACAAATTTTGTGCCGAAAAACCCGAACTCGGCACACTCGGCTTATACTCGAGTATATACGGTATCTCGGGGAATAGTTTCACTTAAAGGAAGTCCATGCATCCTTTTGTGATATAAACTAGAAAATCTTTTGCTTATAGTTACAAATTTCTCTATATCATATTTTCTTACAGCAAGGTGCACCTGAACCAGATGGTGACTTCAATCACAGACTTGGGGCTATTTTCAAGACCCTCAGTAAATATTCAGCAGGTACCCTGAGTTCAGGTGTATTGCTTTGTAGTGGCTGGTTAAGTCATTGCTCCTCACCCGCCCACCCAGACGTGGAGCCTCAGGGCCATGTTGTTGGCCATGGCCTCCCAAATTCTTCCTCCTGGACTCCTCTGCACAGAAAGTGTGTGCAGCTTCACAAATTCTGGTAGGAATAAATATGAAAACAAAACACAGGGTTCTATATTCCAAAGGGCCCCCAAATAACTGAAACCATTAGGTATTTCATGCTCCAAACAGAGTTTATCTCAAACTCCTAGGGTTTGTGAAGCTTGACTCCTAACAATTCCTTTTTTGAGGAGAATAGAGAATTCGTTCCCTAGAAGGGCTGCCTTTTGCACATGAACATGACAGGCTAACTCAGATCTGCAGGTGTGGAGTTCAATAATAACTCCTGAGACAGAGCCCTGGACCTGGCCCTGTTCACTAAACAGCTGATGAAAATGTGATTTGCTGCCAAGGCTCTGAATTGTCCCCCCCCCCCCCCGCCCGCCTCCTGCTGTGTTCCCTCTGCAGCCCACATGAACTGTGACATAGTCTCAGGCAGTCTGAATCCCAGAAGAGGGCAGAGGACAGCAGAAGGCCCCTTTCTGGAGATGGTCAAGGCAGAGCAGTCTGCCTGGGTGCCTGCCTCTGGCCCAATTTAGGCCTTCAAAACAACCCAACTCACAACATAATCCTGGCCCTAAGCACTGTCGAAAATTCCAGAGAGATGAAAAACAGTGGCACCAATGGATTCTAGAGTTGAGCAGGGGACCTGCAGAATCTTTACCTCTTTATTCTTAAAAAAAAAAAAAAAAAAAAACAGTACAAAAATATGTTTATGCCAAGAACTGTGAGGGCTCAATCTTCTCTCAAAAGTCTCCCGCATTTTATCCTTGATAAACATGCCTTAGTAAGTGAAAGAATCCTCTAAAACAGCGGTCCCCAACCTTTTTGGTACCAAGGGACTGGTTTCATGGAACACAGTTTTTCCACAGACAGGGCAGGAGGGATGGTTTTGGAATGATTCAAGGGCATCTCATCTCCAGCTCAGATCATCAGACACTAGCTTCTCCTAAGAAGCATGCAACCTAGATTCCGCACATGTGCAGGGTCCGAGCTTCTGTGAGAACATAATGCCGCCACCAATCTGATGGGACGTGGAGCTCAGGCAGTGATGTGAGTGATGAGGAGCAGCTGTAAACACAGATGAAGCTTTGCTCCCTGGCCCACTCACCTCCTGCTCTGCAGCCCATTCCTAACAGGCCTCCAGCTGGCACCACTCCACAACTTGGGGGTTGGGGACCACAGCTTTAACTGAATTTTCCTTACAATACATCTTACCAATCTTTTAGCTCATTTTTATGCTGTCTTAAAGAAAAACACTAGGCGTTTCTTAAATGTTCAAAAAGTAAAGTGGAATTTTGATCACTGTGAACAATTTAACAACCAATAAATATGTACTGACCAACATTTCAATCCATTCCTCCGAGCACCCTGAATGAAGATTCACATTATCAATGAAGACAGTAGAACCTGCTCTCTTAAAATGCCCAAGCAGTGTCTCCTGTCAGTTTGGGAATCAGAGCTACCCAGGAAAATTGTTAGTGGCTCTGTCTAATTAGCACTCCTGCCACCTGCAAACAAGTGGTACTAAAAAAAGGTGCTGAATTCCTGCCATTAAGAATGCCAAAAAAAGACACCACTGGTTTCATTCTGACTCTTAGAATCTAATATTTCACTGATTTGGGCAGAGAAAGAAAATACACTTTCATTTTCACCCAAAGAAAATGACTGTTAACAATGAACTGTGTTTTAGAATCTATTCGACAGTGATGAGTCTCCTTAACCCAGCGATCCTAACTCCCTTGACCTCTGGGCCCTTGCTGTCCCCTCTGCCTGGCCTGGGCACCCTACACATCCCACAGAAACCTCACAGGAGGTCCTGCCTCCTCCAGGAAGCTGTCCTGACCAGCCCAGCTCTTAGGATTGGTTCCCTTGACCCCACAGCAGGTGGAGTCTTTCCCCTAGGACTGAGCACTGTTACCTTTTTTGATAACAACCAGAGCCAAGTATTGTATTAGACTGCCTCGACCCCTTTTGAGGGAATAGGCTGGGTAAAAATGATTGGAGTGTAAGCCATCGTACACTTTCCCTGTCTTCCTGATAGCTGCCAGCACAGAGCTGAGAGCAAAGGAAGGTCTCAGTAAAAGGCTGATTGAGTGACTGGCACCTCGACGCCATCATAGAGCAGGGTGGCGGTGGTGAGAAGTCAGCCACTGTGACTTCTTCCTTCCCACCTTAATCAACACTGTGGGGTTGAAACGCTGGACACACAGTAGGTGCTGAATAGATTTCTATGTATTGATTAACCACTGAAGGGATAGCCGTATGTAGGATTTATTAATGCTTTTGATGCCAAATAGGGGCACTTCATACTGTTAAAAAAAAAAAAAAAAAAAAAAAAGGCAGCAAACACAAAGGCCTAACCAGCACAGGGGCTGGCAGCAGTTGTTTATACCCACTGTGCTCCTGGAAACAGATGTCCTGTCAAACCTGAGGGTTTCTCTTGAGGCTTCCCCTCTTCCAAATGACCTGTGGGTTCAGCAATCATGGGACACTTGCCCCTCTTCTACATCAGTCCTCTCTATTCTAAGACTGATCTCCAGTTCTGTGTCCAGGGATAGATGACAAAGGCAAAAATCAGTATCCGCTGAGTCTAATCCAAGGAGAAAGCACTAGGCTAATGACAAACAAAATTATATTTGTGTGCCAAGTGCGGTTAAAAGAACAGAGGCTTTGGAACCAAGCAGGCTCAAATCCCAGCTCTGCCACCTACTCTACATGATTGCAGGAGCTCACCAAGGCCCTCTGGGACTCGGTTTGGGGGGCTGATAATATCAATTCCACAGGTGGCTGTGATGATTAACAAGATATTGCAGGTAGAGTTCTTGGTAAATGCCTGGTAAAGTACCCACTGAGTAATTGATCCTTTTGTTGTGGTTATTATCATAAATACCAATAAGGAAATAACCAAAAGTCCACCTTTGGGCATGGTGGTGTGTGTGGCATCCCAGGTCATCTGGGGGCTTCCTCTGGTGCTTTCCTAGGTGACAGTAGTGGCTTTTCCTTATATGACTGCACAAATAATGGCCTATAGCCTGATCATGGAATAGATGGTCTGAAGCATTCCTGTCTACTTCCTGTATACCATGAATCCACTCCATCACAACCTACCTTCTTGGAGTATACATATTAGTCCTGACCCCAGAGCCCAGCTTGGGGCCCAGCTTTTGAAGTGCACCCCACTGACCTGATCTGGTGCTTTGTGGAGAAATATTGACTGTGGTGGAAGAGGTTCCCATGTACTATACCTAACAAGACTCCCCTACCATGCACAGAGATCTGTACCAACCGTGGAGCACATCTCCTGGACCACACAGCAGGACAGTGAATAACCCAGCAAAGATCCCAGATACCAGCAAGATCTGTGCAGAAAGAGAGGATATCCGTCACACAACATAAATCCAGTTTATGTCACCAAGACCCTGGGGTACATGATATGAACTGGCACTCCAGGTGAAATGATAAAGCTTATTCGTAAATCAGAGCAGACCCTTCCTAAATGGCTGCACCCATACCAGCAGCTCCTAGGTAGGCTGAGCACCAGTGAAGAGGAAGACCTTGGCATCTAACTCTGGACACCCCTATTTGCAAAATCAGGCTCTGGCAATGAACGGATGGTGGGGTAGGAGAGAGGGTAGACCAGCCCCAGGGATTCTAATTCACACAGCTCTTCTCATCCTCCCTGATCAAGGTAGCTCCCCTGGTGAACTGCCATCAAACTCCAACACTGAAGACTTTGCAGTGCTCTAGAACCAGCACCCTTGGTGTCATCATGGCCAAAGGAGGTCCACTAGATGAGGATTCAGCACAGCCCCCCTTCTCTAATAATGCTGGCAGGGAAACTGGGAGAATCTCACTTGCACCTAGACATGGGACCAAGGAAGCATTCTGGGAATGCACATTTTCTTCTTTCATTTGAGGATCGATCATTCAAAATCATCAAATGTGAGTGCCTCAAATTGCAAGGCCTTAACCTATCCCAGACCCTATAAACCTTGGCCACACTTCTGTAAAGCCTACAGCTGTCACACAGGATGTCAATTGGGAATGCAGTGGGGTGGATTCCTGCACGTTCATGGCTGGTGGATCCCTCAGGGTGATCTCAGAGGACTGCTTCCTACAGCATGAATAAACACTGACTCACATCTGTGGCTCCGTTCTCCTTTTCTTTGCATTGAGTTACTCGAGATATAACCTGTGTATCCATTTTAAATTCTAAGAAATCCCTCTTTTTCTATTTTACTATCTGCATTGCTCTTCTATCACTTTACGTTCACCATTTTAAAAATCTGATATTCAAGCCACAGCTGTCACTCACCTCCTTTGGGTGTTGCTCAGAGACCCCTGGGGAGCCTTCCTTTCTCACCCCATCCAGTTCCACCCTGCTCCCTTTAAGGCACTTCTTTCCCCGTCTTATTGACACACCAGTTTTCCTGGCTGTGCCATCCTCACAGGTGAATTCCTCCCTAAAGTGCTTCCCTCTGTCCCCTCCCTGGAGCCCCAGGCTCCACACACTAAAACTTCCCGGGATGTTTTCTTCCAAGAAACGCAGTGACTCTAACACCGATGCACTATCTCTCTGGTGTCCTCATTCCATTTCACTGACAGTCCTTCTGCCACCCTCAGTAGATTATTATTTATTATTTATCAGCCACGACACTATACTGCACTTCCTACAAGATATTAAAGGAGACACAATCCCTGCACTGAGTTTACAGCCAAGGAGAGCAGAGACCTGGATCAGGCATCACAGGAGGGAGCTGGGAGGAAGGGATTTACTGTGAAATCCTGCCTCTGCCCTGGCAGATGGGGGTGGGGACTGGCAGAGGCCTCCCCAGGCCAGCTCCTCCCGTTCAGACCCAACAGCCAGATGTTCCCTGCCTCACCTTCCACAACCTGGGCAGTTTCCAGCCAGGATCCAGGTCTCAGGCCTCTGCCTGGGGCAGCGGAGGAAGGGAAGAGTATGAGGATGGGGCCTACAGGCCTTTACTTTCAGGCAGAGGTGGAGAGCTGGGATAAGCAGGTACTTTCTCTGAAACACGAGGGGGGGGATGGGAGGGAAGAGGGGTCCAGGACACGGTGCAAATCTGGAGAGCAGTTGACTGGGAAGGATGTCGGGCTAAAGGGAAATGTTCTGGCATAATAAAAAAGCCCTCATTGGGGGTCGCACAGGCCTCCAGTCAAACCTTTCTTATGAGGGTTGAAGTTAGGGTTTGTGTCGGCAGCATACCGAGGTTTGAAGTTAGGGTCTGTGTAGGCAGAATACCTAGGACGTGCTGGGGGTGAGGGGCGTGTAGACGGAAAGGTTAGCGCGTCCGCGTTGGGCCCTGTGAATTCTGGAGGGCCATTGTGAACTGGAACATCCGTGCACACCGAGGAGGGCAGGCCAGACTCAGAGAGGGCTGGCCGACCGGATGTGGACGGCCAGCCCGGGTCCTTCAAAGATGTGGACAATTCCAGCTCCTTCCTGCGGCTGGAGTGTCACAACCAGGATGGAAGCTGAAAGACGATTGGACTTTTCCTTCTCAAACTTTTCTGCCAGTTTCCTCAGGTGCTGAGAGCAGAAGGGGAGGCGCGTCGGTCCCGGCCCCCTAACCCTGGGCTGGCAGGGCCCGGAGGCCGGGGCCACGCCGCCGGGGCCACGCGCCGTGCGTCCACCCGGCGCGGCGGCGGAGCCAAGCGAACCCGGGGCCAGCGCGGGGAGCGGGGGCGGCGCGCGGCCGGACCGACCCGCGTGCCAGGCAGCACCGCGCCCCGGGCCCGGCGAGCGGCTGCAGCGGATCCTTCGGGCCAGGGGAGCGGCGCACGGTGCCCCGCCGGGGGGCCCCGCCTCCCCCGCCCGCCACCCCCGCCCACTCGGGCGCCCGTGATTGGCTCCGCCCGCCCCTGGCTGCGCGCCGAAGCCCGCCTCCCTCGCAGCTAAAGCAGACGGTACCCGGAGCGGAGCGAGCCAGAAGGGAGCATGGTCCCCGCGCCGCGGCCGCGCCAGCCCCCGCGCCGCCGCCGCCGTCCCCGCCACCGCAGATCCAGCCGCAGCTCCGGCCCCGGCCCCGGCTCCGCAGCGCCCGTTCGCAGCCCCGGCGGTCGCCGCGCCTGAGCGCAGTCCCCGCCTGGAGCCCGAGCCCAGAGCCCGGAGCCAGCCCCAGCCCCGCGGCCGCCGCGGCTGCGGGGAGAGGGCGGGGGCGATGCTGCCGGAGCCGCCGCCGCCGCCGCCGCCTCGATGAGAGCCGCGTCGCACCGCGCGTAGCCGCACAGGCTGACAGGCGGAAGGACTGACTCCCCTCTCCTGGGCATCCTCCCTGGGCTGCCGGGAGGCGGCGGCGGCGGCGGAGGAGGAGGAAGAAAAGGGGGAGAAGGCGGAGAGCAGGAACGCGAGGAGGTGGACCTGGATCCGTTTCTCCCAGCCAGGACCCGAGCGGCCCCAGCTACCACCACCCGCCGGCGCCGTCCCCTATCCATCAGCCCTCCTGCGCCCACCCGCGACCCCGGGCTCTCCGCGCGTCGGGCCGGGGCCGGGGCGGCGCAGCCGGAGGTAAGAGCCGGGCTGGGCTGGGGCGCCTACATTGCGGAGCCGGAGACCCGGGGTTGTGGCGGCTGCGCGGGGCCGGACCGGGCATGGGAGCGGGGCCCAGAACCCGGAACGCTGGGCTAGGCTCCGGCGGCGGCGGCAGTGGCAGGAGCCTCCCGCGTCTGGATTCGCAGGCTGCAGGAGCCCTTGCGCCTGCGCTGCTCCATGGGGAAAAACGGGGGAAAAACTTCCTGCCCCCGGATATGTATGCGCTGGGGCTGCCTGGGGCCACCGTTGCAGTGATCCGAGGTGTTGGAAGTGAATGTGACCCCCAGCCGGGGCAGCTCCCCTGCTGGGCCCGGCGTTGCGCGCCCCTCTCCGGGCCCCTTTCCCTGAATCGACCAGGGTCGGGGCGGTCTAGGGGCCAGAGGCACTGGAGGGCTGGCCCCCGGGGGCGGCCGCGCGCTCTGCCCTTTGGGGAGGTGCGCACCTTGTGCACTGAGAAGCCAGTTTGGGGTTTCTGCCCCCTCGCATCCTGAGATGCCGCATTTGGAGACCAGGTCTCTTCACTCAATCCCAAGTAACTTTCAAGGTAGAGGAGCTTGAAAACCGTCGGGAGGGAGCCCGCATAAATGTTGTTGGGACCACCGCCGCCCCCCCCCCACTTCCCTTGACACCTTGTGGGTGCCAGGAAGGGGTGGGGGGAGAAAAGAGAGCTTACAGGGATGGCGAAGGGGCGAGGAGCTAGTGTTGGGTGGGGAGTTGTTTATGTATGGGATAGTGTGGGCCAGGAGCTGTGTAGTGTGTGAGTGTGAACGCGCGCCCCGATTGCCGCAAGGGTGCGAGGTGGCCGAAGGCTCACGTCCCGGTCTCGGTGGCCTGGAGCAGGCTGAGAGTGCTGGGGTTATCTGCGGTCGCGGCGCGTGTGCCAGCGTTGGGCAGCGTCGGCCCTGGGCCCGGAGGGAGGGGCGTGCTCGCCCGGGGCCGGAGCTCGGAGCCGAGATCCCGGGTAGGTAGGAGGTGGCTCCCGGGGCAGGTCGCCTCTGCGTTGGCTAGGGAAGGCGGAGACGCGCTGCCTGACTGCGGCCAGCCGTCTCGGAGGAGGGGGTGGCCGCAAAGCGCGAGTCTCGGATGCCTGGGTCTGCCCGCTGAGAAGCCAGTTGTCGTCCCTGGGCACTGGAACCAAACGGCCGACGCGGTCACTTGTCAGGTCCTCCTGCGGATCCCCAGGGATGTATATGGGTGAGGAGCTGCCGCCGCCGCTGCCATCCCTGCCGCTCTGCAAATCTTCTCCTCCCTCCCTGCCGTGCTTGCGCCGCTGCGCGCCCCGGGCGAATCGTGGACGCAGGTATTAATGTAGCATTAGGCTAGACCTCGGCGCTGGAGGGACCAGACCGCTGAGGGCGCCGAGCTGCTGCCGCCTGCGAAACTTCCCACTTGGTCAGCTCGAGGACAACCCTGCTCCACTGCTGCAGACTCCAGCCTCTCATCGGCCGAGCCAACGCTGGGATTCGGACGCCTGGTGCAGTGACAGATCTGTCCTGGTTACTGCTGTATTTATCCTAGTTTCCATCTCTTTAAAGTCATCGGTCTAGTCATTACAGAGTTTTTTCCCTTGTGATGTGGTCTTATCGCTAACCTAGCCTTGGGAGGGCAAATTTAAGGAATTATTTCATTTTAGGATGAATGACAGCAGATTTAATTAGCCCACCTCATTTCTGGTTTTTTAATTATGGGGAGGAGGAACAGAGCTAACTTTTTAATTGGGGGGTGATGAACAGTTTTATAGACGTTCATCCTGACGCTTAGAGAAAACATGTCCAGCGAAGACAGGTGACTTACTGTAAGGGCTGGTTGACATGCGGGTGTTTTATCAGTCACATAGTCTGGGCGCTTCTACAGGTAGGGACCTGTGGGCTGCTGCTGAACCGTTTCTGTCCTATACCTTGTTCTGGAGTACACTTGATGTATCACCCTGCTATAAATCAGGGAATTACTAGCATATGTGCCCTTAAACTCTATATGACTTTAATGGCATTTAAATTGGTTTAAGGGCTGATGCATTTAAACAATTTTAGTAGCTTTTGCACAAACATCAAACCATATTTGACTATGTTAAGAAAAACATTTTCTTCTGTTCGGTCTCCCCAATTCTAGTGCAGTTACAGAAATTTATGGGTCTTCAACTTTCATTTGCAAGCAACAATCCAAACGAAATACCTAGAGTTTTACTGAAATAAAATATCCTATGGTAGCCATGGTAACAAATAGATTAAGGGTTATTGGTTTTCATCTGTGTGTGATGGGGGGTGGGGACCTAGTGTTGTATCTTTTTAATTATGTTTCTAATGAATAGTGGTCATACTTCAAGTACTCAGTGTGGGAGATAAGTGAGAAGGAGAATTCAGTTTTCTGAGAGGTTTATTGGAACAAAGACTAGAAGAGCCCAGGAGAATGACTTCTGCTAACTGTAGTTCCTCGTACCCAGAAAGCAAATGGATAAAACCTTTTTAGTTTTTCAAGTAGATGGGAATTGAGTCAATCCCTCTAAGATTGGAAAATGTATTTTGCTTATAAGGTATTACCAAAGGAACCTTTAAATCCAGCCTGTTTTCTAGCACTAAAGATATTAGAACTGTGGATGTTGGTGTGGAATGAGTGTCACCGTTGTCACCAACACCTGTCAGTCTAAGGGAGGCATATCCTTAGTCTATTCAAATTTGCTTATTTCAATATTCATGCATTTCCATGGTGATCCATTCGTTTTTGTTTACTTAGTCATCCTTGTAAATCCTTGACATCAATTCCAGTTGTGCCATCTTTTTATTTCTTTCATTTATCAATTGATTTGACTACAAATCATTCTCAGTTTTAGGTATTTCTTTTCTTTTTTTTTTTTTCCTGCTGGTTTGCAAAAGTTTATACTTTTCCCAGGTACACATAGACATAAAGGGGTTAATTTTTTTTTAATTGACTCACATAACAGCGCTGATGTTAATGTAGTTTTTTAGCATGGTGTGTGTGTAAGTGTGTGTGTGTGTGTGTGTGTGTGTACGTGCACACATGGGTTATTTTTTTTCTTCCAGCAGGCTTACTGTAAAGAATTCTCACATTAATTCAGCCTAGCAGAATTGACTAAAGTTTTTTCTTCCTTCCTTCCTTTTTTTCCTTCCTTCCTTTTTTCTCCCAGCCCCCACAGGGATTCTTTGGGTCTTCGTCTATATCTGTCCTGGAGAGACATTGAGACTGTGTATTAGAGCATACCTATCCTCCTAGGATCTTTTCTCTCCTAGTAGTGGCCAAAACCAGAAGGTTCTGGAATATCAGAGCATTTTCCCAGTACAATATACATTTAGTCATGGCATATAGTGCCCCTAGGATCATGGTAACATTGTAAGTCCACTGAACAGACAGTTTTACTTAAATTTGAGTGATGATTTTGCTTACCCGCTTTCAACTTTGCTTTCTAATGATGCAGTCCCATGCTAATCACAACCCGGTATGTTTCAGAAATATCAAGGCAAGCATTAGCACGCTACTGACTTATTAGGATCAGGCAAAGTAATTGGAACATTTAAGTTCAAAGTCAGATGAAGAAATGGAATTATAACCAACCTTATGATTCTATAATCAGTCAACTAAGTGCCTACTTGCGGGTAGGGGGAGGAAGTAACATCATGAATAAGCAATCAAGCCCTTGGCTGTAGTGAATGTGTGGATAAACCAAGACAGTTAGTGTGCAGGAGGACCAGAGAACAAGAAATACGTTGTAGACAGGTAAACCATGTGTTCCTCCACTGTGCTGAGCACACATAGGTACAGATATTTAGAAAATGGTAAAATATTTGTAGTTTATGCAAAAAATAGACATTCGTTATTACTCAAGAAATCTAGGGTCATCTCTTGATATGCTAAAAAGTTAGTATAATCCCTGGAAAGTACCTTCTTTTGAAGTAAATTTTACTATAGAAAATGATCTTAACAATTTTGGTTAAGAAGGAAAAGTGTGTTGGGATTCCTCACTTGGGATCAAAAATTCTGAGATCAAGACCACTCTGAAAGCAGACTCTGTGGTCCTTCCTCCAACAGCAACACACATACTCTCCTCGCATCCAAGGTCAGAAAGGCAGTCTGGACTTTCTTAAAGGAAACCACTTGAAAATGAGAAAACTGAAACTGCAAATTAAGATGAGGCAAGTTGAGCACTTGCTAGAAGTAGCAACAGAGTTCTTTGCTAAATGAACTTCATTGTGTGGGAGCATTTCTACCTGTAGGGTGGGAAGGAGAGGATTTCTCATTTTCTGTGAAAGAGGGTATCTGCGTGAAAACCAACTAGTTCAGAGACTAAACTCTAATGACCCAGAAGCTGGAAAAAAAACAGCCCAGCGTGGTTATGGTAGAGGATCCAGTTGGGCAAAGAAGAAGACAGGCCCCAGGACATTTAAAGACTATCCATGGCCCCAGTGGTGTCTGTTTTTATAATTTATATACAGATTTTTGAAATTTTAAAATCATGGACCATTTTAAGAATACACATGCATATAAACAAATATATATATATAAAATATGTATTCTACCACTTCTTTTTAAATTGTGGTTTAAATAAACACACTATAAAATTTATCATCTTCACCATTTTTAAGTGTACAGTATTAATAGTGGTAGTTAATAATTAATTGTTGTGCATCAGATCTCCAGAACATTTTCATCCGGCAAAAGTGAAATTCTGTAGCCACTAAACACCACCTGTCCATTCCCACCTTCCCTAGCCCTCAGCACCACCACTCCACTCTCTTTATCTACACATTTGACTTCATTCAGATCCCTCATGTAGGTGAAATCATACAGGATTTGTCATTCTGTAACTGGTTTGTTATACTTAGTAGAATGTCTTCAAGGTTCATCATGTGTTATCACCTGTGACAAGATTTCCTTTCTTTTTAAGGCTGAATAATATTCCATTGTGTGTGTATACCAAATTTTGTTTATACATTCATCTATTGATGCAAATTTCGGTTGCTTCCATATTTCAGCTCTTGGGAGTAATGCTGCTGTGAACGTGAGTGTGCTTGTGTCCGAGATCCTGCTCTCAGGATCTCAACTATATCTTTGGGATATATACCCAGAAGTGGGATTGCTGTATTCTGCGGCTTTTAACTCTAACAGATCACATAGGTCTTATGTTGAAGAGACTTGATAAGACTGCAGTCAAACAGAATCCCATCCAATAAAGGATGCAGTTGATGTTCCTGACATTTGTTTTTCCTTTTCTTTGTGTGTCTTTCCTCCTGAGTCTCTGATCTCTTTTTAACGCTTTGCTTTGGGGCCTTGCCTGAGTTGCTGCAACATTGCTGAGCAGTTGGAAACTCAGGCTTTGTGTCCGAGTCAAAACCCAGTCTCTGGTGCCTACTAGCTGTGTGATCTTGGAAAGAACCTCCATCTCACCAACCCTCAAATTTCTTTTATTAAAATTGAGGGAACAATACTGGCTACCTTAGGATGGTTGGGAGAGTGAAAAGAGGTAACCCTGGCAAACCCGGGTCACAGTGGCCTAGGGAAGTGCCCCCAAAAGGAGAGCTTAGACAAAGCAGCAATCCTGGGAGATCTCAGAAATGCAAAGATGCCTATCCCATTAAATTTCAATCATAGAATGTTAATGGCACATCAGAGTGTATATGCTCATATATTGTATTCTGCGAGTCTCCTTATGAGTACTTACTCTGAAAAGCACAAGAGATTTGCATCACAATTCCAAGAGTTAAAAATAACCTTGCGATGATTTGATGTATGAACTTCTAATTCCATTTTTGGTATCATAATTTTAGAGTTGATGTAGATTTTAGAGGTCAGCTCATCTACCTATTATTCAATCAGCAAACCTTTATCAAGCCCCAATAATGTAATAATAGTAATAATAATAGCTTCCAGGTATGGCTGCCCACTGTATCTCAGTACTTTACATATATTATCTCTAATCCTCATATCAGTGCTGCGAGGTAGGGACCATCCACAATTTACAAATGAAGATGAAACTCAGAGATCGGCTGGCCCAAGGCCACAAACTTAGCCACGTTGTGCCGCTGGGTTTGAACACAGACCCATGAGCTGTCAGTCTATCTTTTCTACACATATGCATGCGTGTGCGTGACTGCTTGATTTTCCAGTGGCACATGCACACTTCTCACTGCCTCCTCTGTGCCAGGTACCACTTTATCTGTGCTAATTAACATTTCATATAAGAATAATTCTATTAGAAGGAATGTGAGCTTAAATAAGAATAGTAATCAGGTCTGCTCTGATCAACATTCATCGCTCTTTTTGGATTTGCCCCACCTGCTTCCATTTACTCTGGCTCCTGGAGGGCTAATGAGAAAAACTTTGAGATGCTCGAGCGGTCTCTGCTTCCATATTGAGCAAGCGTAGTAAATAACTAGCAAATCAAAGAGTAAAAACAAGGTGAGAAGGATCAAGGATCCACCAGAACCATTAAAGGCGGACCTAGATGTGTTCATTTTTGCATGCCAGATCCTAGCACGGTGCCCAGTGCAAAACTCTTTTGTAAAAATGCTTGCCTGGAAAAATTTACACCCAGAGAAGGTGTCACGTAACTGACATCAAAACCTACTTTTGGGGTTTTATTTTCACTCGGTGACTGTGTAGTTACATTTTCACGGTTTGTCATTGTTTGGGATTTTTGATGCCATATTCGGGCACATATCTATTAAAGATGCTTATTGATGAATTCTAACTAATCTGGATGGAATCTTCTGGGATTTATGACTTGAGACTTTGAAGACTAATTTTCTCTTGGAGCTTCATCATTCCAGTGATAACTTGAATCTGTCTGGTGCTCTTGAGAGTCCACACAAAGTCTGTCCCTGGTAACATGCTTAACTTGCAAAAAAAAAGTGGTCCCCACTCCAATTTTTAAATTTGTGGTAGCTCACAAAAGTGTTATTTTTAGGAAAAATAAAACAGAAATTACAGAGACAGTTATGGAAGGACAATAACACTGTATTTTCCAGCTTCTTCTGTTCTATTTTTACTCTTTATATTAGTTTTTTTTTTTTTTTTTTTGGAGATAGGCGTGAATAGAGCCTTGAGCACACACCACCAAAGTGCATTTGCTCCCTGTTTTAACTCTGTGTGAGGCGGGTTCAGCATCTGGGCCTTTGGGGGTGAAAGGACCTCCCAGGAATTGCTGGGGGGTTGTCCTGGTGTTGGCAGGGGCCACTCCCTGCTGCCTGTCTGTCCAGCTCTGTCACCTCCCCTTCCTTCTGCCTGCTTCTACTAGAAATCCGGGTTTGGCCTAAGGCTTCCTTGCTCTCAAAAGCAGGCTGAGTGGTGGGGCGGTGAAGGAAGACCACACAGGAGGACTCTGTGTCTGCTTTGTGAAAAGCAAATGCAGGTCAAAGACTTAGGCCAGATTAGAGACATTAACAATTACCAGAAGGTGCTGGTTTTCCTTTTGGTCATTTGGTAACACTGAGAAGTGGCAAGGAACAAATGGGTGAAGCTTGGATTTAAAAAAAAAAAAAAAAAAAAAATCATTTTTCAAATCTTCCAGCTTTAAGCATTTGCTTTGGGATCAAAAGTGCAGCTGAATTTAGCCTCCCAAGGAACTTTAATGATATATAGTCAGTTCCTGGAGCTTCTAAATGAGTATAGATCCAATAACTGTTCACTTAAAAGCCACAATGGAAAGAGCACTTCCTTCCCTGTGGCCTCTCATCTGTTGCTCACCCTGTGACATCAGTGGCTTTGTTCCCATTTTGCAGATGAGTTAGAGACTCGAAACGTTTGCCCAAGGTCAGGTCAACCACCATGGGTACCAGGCCATGGTGGGTGCAGATGGGTTAAGAGGGCGCCCAAGCCTATCCCCCTGACAACTGCCCACCCACAGGGGAGGTCCATGTTCCCTTTCATATAATACGAATCGCTTGTTAGCGTAAAGAACAGCCACGTGTTCAGCCACATTGTTCACTGGAGATCACACTTGGCATGATAAATTGAGGTTCAGCTAATTTTCTTTTTAGAAAGTAAATTCAAAGGAGTAGAGAATAGTATGATTTCAAGGATCTTCACACTTAAACTCGCTGCCCTCACCTAGGTAAACAGAATGACGGCTCAATTCTGAGTTGACTTCCAAGGCTCAGGCCTACTGACTCCTTTTCTTTGTGATCAGAAGGTTTCCTGGGTGCACTGATGTAAGTACATGAGGACTGAATATTTGAGGATTAAGAGAAGTGCGCTGGATGGTGCCAGGCAGAAGCCTAATCACAGCAACGTTAGATTTCTGGACTTGTCTTGAGGATTGTTGTCCTTGAAGGCAAGGAATGACTGTCTTTTAGCCTTGGATGTGGCATGTGTCAGCATTCCCTGTGTGGGTACTCGGAGCTCAGTGAGGTACAGTCAGGTGACAGGAAGAGGAGACAGGGCCCCAACCGGGAGGGCGCCCAGTATAACCAGGAAGCTGATGGACAAGTGGTCGAGTGCAGAAATTTCCTGGGATATTCTGAGAGACAGTCCAGCTCTCTTCTAGTAGTGGCCAAAACCAGAAGGTTCCGGAATATCAGAGCATTTATATTAGTTTTTTTTGGTCATGGATGATGGTCTGGTCATGGATGCTGCTGTGGTCATGATCCTGTAGGTCCACTCGGTTCTGCCTGACCATCTGTGCTGGACACTGCTGCTGTTGTCCTGGCCCTCCAAGATAGTACAGAAGAGTAGAAAATGGTGCTGCTGCAGGTGCAGTGGCAGACTGGTGCCAGTCCACAAACTGTGACCAGTCTGTGCATGATAAATTGGGACTAAGGATTTAGAAACCCCTATGACATTTATTGTCATCTTGGCAGCCAAGGGCATGATCCATGGGCTCCTCTCGTTGACCAAGGTACAGCCCAGCTGGGGCAATGTTAGACCCACATGGGCGTTACCAGGAGAGTCAGCGTGGTGTGAGCTGTACTGTGGCCACGGATGCTAGGACTGTGTTTTAATGGATTGGAATTAGAAACAAAAAACCTAAAACCTGGTCCTTCACCACTGATAGGGCTAGGGAACTGCATGGAAAATACCTAGACACACTTGTCTTGTCAAAGCATACGCTGTGATTTTACACTCGGGTCCAGAATCTCTCATCAGAGAGGCCAGCTTTGCCAGCTTTGCCAGCTTTGCCGCCTTTGGGATAACGAGCCCAGTGTGCTCATTTCAGCAAGGGGTAGCTGCCTGGTCTGTCCTGCCCAGAACATGATGGCCATTGTTGGTGGCCCTGAGGAGGCCTCCTCAGCCTTCATGTGCACCTTGAGTCCAACTCCCCAGAGCTACGTGGGGTCTAGCTCAGGAGCCTCGGACTCACCCACGTACATCCTAAAGCCATTTTGTTGCAATATTGCATCATCTTGACCTCTTGAGACATGGGCAGGTTATTTGGCCATTGAATGAGCTTATTTTGAGTGAGGTCTTTTGCTTTTGAAATAGCCCATTTAGGTGATGTGAAGAAAAAAATAAGATGACCTTGCTGTGAAATCGAGGACCCCAGAATTTGGAAGTGTTAAATGCCGCATTTGTAAGTGGGCCGGTTAGACCGGGAGGCTGCATGCAGCATGCCTGTCTGGCCCATCCTTCCAGCGAAGAGCCTGCTCTGGGTGGAGTGCTGTAATCTATTCGGTTCATGCTGTTCCCACCAGCTTTAATCATCAAAACTTGAATAATATTCAAACTGCGAAAGGAACATATTTCTTGCTGAAGCCTGGATGTGCCAAAGGGAGTGCCAGAGCGTCTCCATCGACCAATCTCTGGCAACACATTGTAAAAAAAGGAAGCACCTGGATCGCTTCATGTGATGTGGGAAAACTGTCTGTTCCTACAAGGAAATGGCACTAAGATTTAAAATTTCTTCTCTTCTCCCCAGAGGAGAAAAATGATTTTCACAGAAACCATGTTTTATGGAAGTTGCCTTCCTCCCCCTCTATAAAGTCACCAACCTCACTTGCGACCCAGAAGGAGGCTTCCTCCTGGCCCTGGCTGTCTGACAAGGCCTGCTCTGGTAGCCTGGGTAGAGGGCTCCCTGTAGGGAGAGGACATGGGCCAGACTGTGAGACCTGGAAGATACCGGCATCTGGGACAGAGAAGGTCGCAGGCAGCCGTGGAGAGCCTTGCCAGCAAAGCAGCTCGCGCTGCCACCTTGCTGGGATAAAGACGTGCAAACCACCATCCTGTAGCAAGGGCTGCAGCCCAAGTTCTGGATGAGGGCTGTGTGGATGGCCTTGCTGCTCTGCGTCTCCCTATGCGCTCTCTGTCACATCCCTGAGTGACAAGGGCGTTCCAGAGTTGCAGCCCTGCTCAGGCTCCCGCCTGGGGATTTAAAGCTTCCCCTCCTTGATTCTGCAAAAACCACAAAAAGCCCATTTTTGTCCATGAGGCCTCCTGAGGGAGGCTGCATGGGTGGGGTGTGTACTCACTGAACTGTGAAGTCCCTGTTCAGCAGCCCTAACTGTCTACTGTTTTTATTTCTGCTCTGCCTCCCAGAATGTCTGGTCTCCAGAAATACTTTTTGATAGTTCAAATAGACACCTGGGCCATGTATAGTCTCCCTGGTCCCAGAAAAAGGGGGAGGCAGTTGCCATCAGGCCCTCACTCCTGTGCTGGGTGTGACCAGTGGGCCACTGGGGTTGGAGACCGGGATAGAGGATGTGAAATTGTTATCTGGAGACTGAGCAAATGTGGCACTGGGGAGGTTGGGACCTGGTGCTCAGGCCTGTATGGTTACAATTAAAACTTAGTTTCAACTCAACAACAAACAACCCGATTTAAAAAATGGGCAAAACGTTTCTATAGCTAGTCCACAGGGAGACATACCAATGACCAAGAAGCATATGGAAAGGGCAAAACCTCAGTGAGATACCACTTCACACCCAGGAGGATGACCATTATACACATAAAACAACAGCAGAAAGTAACAAGCCTCAGTGAGGATGTGGGGAAACCAAACCCTTGAGCACTGCACTGTGTGTGAAAATGTAAAATGATACCCCCTCTGGGGCAAACGTGGTGGATACTCAAAAAATGAAACGTAGAACATGATCCAGCAATTCTACTTCTGAGCATACACCCAAAGGAAGCAAACTTGCTCATAGAGCAGGGTCACTCCTAGAAGTGGTGTTCACAGCAGCCAGAAGGGGAAGCAACTCGTATGTTCATCAGTGGGAATGGATAAGCAAGGTGCAGCAGGCACCTGCCCCGGGCTATCACTCAGCCTTGAAAAGGAAGGGAGTTCTGGCATAGGCCGGAGCAGTGATGGACCTCAAAAATACGATGCTAAGAGAAATAAGGCAGTCACAGGAGAAGGACAAATACTGTGTAGGATTCCACTTATATGAGATCAACAAGAGAGGTCCAATTCACAGAGGTCCTAGTAGAATGGTAGTTACCGGGGCTGGGGGAAGGGACTTTTATTTAATGGGTAAAGAGTTTTGTTTTTGGAAGGTGAAAATGCTCTGGCGATGGGTGGTGGAGATGGTTGCACGACAGTATGGTTGTACTTAATGCCACTGAACTGTATGTTTAGAAAGGGTGAGAGGCCAGGTGAGGAGGCCCACACCTGTAATCCTTGCACTCTGGGAGGCCAAGGCAGGTGGATTGCCTGAGCTCAGGAGCTCAAGATCAGTTGAAGCAAAAGTGAGAGTGTTGTGGCAGGCTCCTGTAGTCCCAGCTATTTGGAAGGCTGAAGCAAGAGAATTGCTTGAGCCCAAGAGTTGGAGGTTGCTGTGAGCTGTGATGCCACGGCACTCTACTGAAGGTGACAAAGTGAGACTGTCTGAAAAAATAAAAATAAAATAAATAAAGTAAAAGTGGTTAGAATGGTAAATTTCATGGTATGCATATTTTGTCACAATAAAAAAAGATTTTCAAATATATTCATCTAATAAATTCCTTTAAAAATTCACTTAGGGGGGGAAAAGACTATGCTAACAATTTAGCAACTTTAATAAGGCACTTGCTGTGTATCCCACTCTGTGCTGGGCGTTGCGCCGAATTTATTTACTCTATCTATCTTTATTTTATTTGACATAGAGTTTCAGTAACTGTATATACTCGCATAACCACCATCTAAGTAAGAAGAAAATCTTTCACCCCAGAAAGTTCATTGCTGCCCCTTCTAGTCAACTTTCTCTCCTATTCAAAGTCAGACACCATGAATTTTTGTCTGTTCTCAACTTCCTTGTAAACAGAGACAAACAGTGTACACTCTTGTGTGGCCAGGTAGCTTCGCTCATGTTTGCTCATGTCCACCGTGTGTGCCAGGAGCTGACCCTCCCCTGCTAAGTGGTATTCCATGGCACCAACCTCAGTTTGTGTGTCCATTCTCCTGTGATGGACACTGGATGGTGCTGTGGTCTGGAGATAGTGGCAGTGGGTGGAGAGTCAGCTAGCCAGTGGGGAGTGTCCCCGCAGGGTGGGATCACCACATTTGTAGTTCAGTGCTGGGGGTTTCCTGTTTCATCAGCAGGTTCTCCATTCCTGGAGAAGTGGTCTCCAGGCAGTGGCATCTGGTTGCTTTACACTAAAAATGTGACATCCAGCGGACCAGATCCTGTGCTGAGAAAATTTCTCCCCTGGAGACTGCCACATGGAAGGCTGAGTGTCCATCAGGAGGCTGTGTGGTGACTCAGTGCTAGGGACAGGCACCAGCAATGGCCTTAACAGGGCAGTCTCCCTGAGCTGTGGCAGGGGGATCTATAGACCCAACCAGACACTAGGGGGAAGGGGGTGGGAGGGGGCAGGGCACGGTGGCCAGACCCTGACTTGGCTTCCTCCTGTCTGTGTGAGCCTCAGGCTCCTTCAGTTGCCCTTAACCACCTTAAGGCCTTTAGTCTCGTATGAAGCATGAGAGCGTCATTCTTTACAATGCCTCTGCCTCCTCTGCTATGATCCATTCTTGGAGAGCGTGTGATCCCTGAGTCCAGCTCTGAGGTCAGTGTCCCCCACTTCCCCCTTGCTGGGCAGTGTCTCATCTCATGACACACTGAGGCCTAATGCTTAAGCTCTGTGCTTTTGTTACCAGCTAGATTTGGGCTCTAAACCCTAGTGGGACCACCTGGAAACCGTGTGGTCATAGGAGCTTGGCTGCCTCGTATGACAGCGCTAATAAAGTCTTTGTGGCCCCACGTCTGGCTGTAATAAGTCTGCTCTAAGAAGTTGGGTGGGAAGAGGATTCCTGCCTTCCAGGAATGCGGGCAAAATTCAACTTGTGACAGCTGAATTCAGCTGAGGTTAGTCTCCCCTCTCCACATTCCTGGGCAGTGCCTCAACTCACGAGGTGGACAGTAGTCCAGAGTATGTGGGTGACAACTTTAACAGTTGCTCGCTGATAGAGCTCATGGCGACACAGGATGGGGCTGATCAGGGCGGGCTGTGGTCACTGGAAAGTTCCACAGAGCAGAGAATTTGGGACTCCTCTAGAGCAAAAGGATGTATAATGGGTTCCCTCCCTCCTCTGTGGGCCCCCACCCGAAGTGCCCCAGCTATCAGTCTTCCCTCACCTGTGAGAGAGAAGTCTGCAAAACCCAGCTTGGGTTTGCACCTGTGATTTCTAAAGGACTCCTGTGATCTCTCACAGGAGCCGTGGAGCTGTGTGGTCGCCAGAGCCTCACATAAAGGGTGGAGCCCACCTCAGCAAGGCAGGGCCTGCAGAATCCTGCCTGACCACAGGGGACAAGGGACAGAGGAAAAGTGACTGCTGTTTAAGAGAGTTGCCTCCCTAAAGTGTCAGGAGGGCCATGAAGGCACAATGCTGAACAGAGGCACTATTTGCTGGTTTGAAGGAGCCTCTGTCTGGCACGCCAACATCACCCTCACTTCTCCCCCCTTTCTTCTCTTGAAGCCTCTTTGCCCAGTTCAGATCCTTCCTGTCTTTATGGCTTCCTAGGGAGCAGTACCCGAGCCCACAGGGATCGCCTGATGCAGGTTCTCCATGTAACTGCTTCGCAGCCGCGTGGGAGTCTCCAGCTTTCCTGGGTGCTCCCAAGGGAGCTGATTACCTCACCTCTTGTTTATATTCCTTGGTTGGTATTCCCGTGAAGATCTAGATCAAGGCTGGGTACATTTTACACTTTGGACAAGTGAAGGGCAGAGAAAGGGACACTGTATCTAAGACTTGCCGGTCAGAGGCAGAGCTGGAACTGGGATCCCGACAACCTGGGACAGCAGCCTCCTGGAAGAGCATGGGGAGGGGCAGGAGTTATGTCTGGGGGAGGGGTCATCTCCTAAGAACCCAGGGCTGTTTCATACTGCCCCTGGTGGAAAAATACAGACTCTTCGGAATTTTCTCTTTTTCTCTCTCCATGTTGACTTTTGTCAAATTGAAAGAGGGATGATTTCCTAAAATGTATGACTCGATAAAGGATCCCTTCACCAGGGCGTGAAATGACTGTGCATCTGCATCTGAGCCAGGGAAGAGAAACTCGGCTCCATTTTTGCCACTCACCAGATTAGAATCTTTCCAGGACACTAACCTAGTGTGTGTTTCTCTAAGTCCTTGGCCTTGGGGTCCCTGGTGAAAGCCCAGGCTGTGTTTGGCTCCCTGATCCCCCTCCCTCTTCTCCAACCGGCTGCTCTGCCCAGCTGTGACCCGCACAGCCTGGCTTGTCTTGGGGAGAACCTGTCTCAGACATGCGACTGGGCGCTGCAGTAGAGTTGGGGAAAGAGGGCATGAAAACCTCTCCTTGGCTTTTTGTTGATGAGAAAACAGTAGGAAAAATACAAAAAACACTTTAGAGGTTGAGATTAAAGATTCTAAAGGATTTTATCATAAATTTGGTTATTTCATAGGATAGTTTTTAATTAAAAAGGAAACCTTGTTAATTAAAGGGACATAAGCATGTATATACTACAACATCAAGTGTATGAAAATAAAGAACAGATAGAACAAAAGGCTGGATCTAGGCCACAGTATTAACAGTGGTCATCTTTCTACTTTAAAATTTTCCAGCTTTGTAAATAAACAGCATATTTTCCATATTAAAAAAGTATTAAAATTTACCTAACAAGGAAAGAAATTTAACGTAATACGAGTAAGGTTAATTTTGCCACCACAACTCCCCACCCCCGCCCCTCGACTGAGCAATATGTGTTTGTGAACCTGCCAACATGAATACTATTGAAAACGGAAAAAGTACAGGCCATACTATAGAAGAAATTTTTGAGCAACCAGTTTTTAAAAGAGGAAAAGGAGCAAAATTGTTTCTTACAATCTCATACAAAAATGTCCCTCATAAGGAACCTCGGACTCACGTTAAAGAAATAATCCTCTCAGGATTCTCTTCCTTCCTAGGGCTGCTGTAAGAACCCAGAGTTAGAGGCTTTTTACAGGTAGCTAAGGCAGCCTTCAATCCTTAAAAGCTTACCTTGTTGAATGCCATGCCGGCATTCTCAAATAACTGTGCCCCCAAGTGGTCACATGTACCTGTAAATTACATGCAGCAGAAAGGTTGCAGTTAATCAGATCTTGGATTGCAGAGTTTGCAGTTTAATCATAATGATGAAAATAATAATACATAGGAGAAAAGAAATGAGAAAGGGGAGGGAGAAAGCCAGAGTGTGTGTGTGTGTATACATACATGTGTGCATGTGTGTGCATGTATGTGTGTGCTTGTGTGTGTATGTGTGTTTGCATGGAGAGCAAAAGACAGGAAGAATTTCTCAATGTTTACTGTCCCTATGCCCCTCCCAGAAAGGAGGGGTGTGCGGGCTGTATGTGTGTGTCTCCATTTGCAGGGAGGGTCTGGTCAGTAGAGGTAGGGAGATAGCTATGGGCACAGCCCTCCCAAGATTTCGGAGACTTTGCATTCTCTTTCTCGGGAGCAATCCTCAATGCCTTTGGCTGCTTGCTTCTCGGCAGCACTGCTTCTATGATAGTCTCCTTGGCAGACTGCCAGAGGCTGTAAGTGTATAGAGAATTGTGTTTTAATAGAAGGCTTTACCTCTGATACAGATTTAAAATGAGGAAGAAACTTTCTGTTCCTCAGCCAGAGCGAAATGCATTTTGCTTCTTGTGAAATGCTGGTGATTACAAGCTCATCTTACATAATTTTATTATTTTCAATTGCTGCCCGTCAATCTCAGGTGATGGTTTCCTGGGAGCAGAAAAGAGTCAGATTCTGGGTGATGATTAAAAAAAAAAAAAGCCACCCCATCATTAGCAAATCTTATAGAAGTTTAGAAAGGAGAATAATTATCCTTGTGATGATGCTGTTTAAGATCATCAGAACTTTCATTGCTAAGTTAGGCACGCACAAGTGAATTGAGGACTATTTCATGGCCTCACAGAAAATGTATTTTCGCTTTAACAAAGCATCGATGTTTGAGATTTGAAAAAAGAAAAACCTTTAAATCTAGCGAAGAAATGCTCTTGAGTAACCAGTTTCAGAAATCTGTGACATGATCGAGATGGTCTACTGTCACGCCCACAAGAGGGCATTTTCTCATCAACTACTGTAGAAAACGATTTGTTTTCTAAAGGGAAGCTGAGCGGCCTGGGGGAAGGAGAGTGTAACATGCAGACGGCGCAGGAGCAGGGAGTGGAGAGCTGCTTGCAATTGAGTTGTATGTACACTTCCACTTAATACCGTCCTGCACGCCTGTGAGCCAGCACCACCGGCCAGGAATCTGCCCTCTGTGTTTACACATTTTTGAATGTCTTATTCCCAGAATGACGGGGAACCAAAGGAATCCTTCACAGGAGTTTTCTCCAGACACCAGGTGCCACACGCTAGCACACGACCAACCCCTCAATGACTCCGGTATGAAATTTGACTCTTTTCATATTCTAAGACCGCTTCTCTAGATCCAAGTGTCTTCCTTTATTTATTTGACACCTATTTATTGAGTCTCTAATCTGTGTCAACATTGAGCCAGACTAAAACCCTGTCCTGGTGAAACATATGCTCTTCATAGGGAGACTTGGCATTAAAAAGGGGAACAAATACTGGAATATAATTTAGATAATTTAAGTGTTATAAGGAAAAGTCATTGGGATAAGGAAGAGGGTGGCTATTTTGGATTGGGGAGTCATGTGTGATCCTCTGATGAATAACAAATAATATTTTAATTTTATTCCATTAATGCCAATATTATTTGGATTGCAATGGTGTTCAATCTTTTAAACTCCCTACCTTCCCTCAAAAACAGTTAGTTTTATGTTTATTATTGTGCGGACCATGATCTGGTGAAAACAGGGAAACAGCATGTGGTTGCCGGTTTGTTAAATAATAAACACACCATCTACTCTTTACCTCCAGCATTTCACAAAACAATGCATGTTTTAATACCAAAGGGTATAAAGGAAAATATCCAAGAATATAAAGCAGTTGATTAAATTTAGAGTTTTGGGAAATTTGCAGCATTGGAGTTTCACATTTTTGGTGGATTGCTTAAGACATCATCCATGCTTTTCCCAACCATGAGGACCAGGCCTCACACAGTGATGTCGTCTCTGTGGGCACCAGTTCTGCAACCCTGACCAGCCCACAACCACAACCTACAAGACCCAAGAGCGGAAGGTGGTCTGTTCCTCACCCTGGGATACTTGATGGGGAGTTCAGCCCAACAGCTATGAAGCTGTTATACAGCCATATGAGGGTTTCTGAAGCCAGGAGTCAAAGCTTTACTTTGAACACTTATTTTGAGAGGTCAAGCAGTATGGGCAAAGCAAATCAAAGAGAGCTTCATGGGGGAAGTGAGCCTTGAACTTGGCCTTTAAGGACAAGTAGGTATAAGGAAGAAGGTCATGAGATCATAACAGATTATGTGTTCATTTTATAAAATTAATGTGGAACATTTTTGTTAATAAAAGAAACATCCATTGTGTGAAATTTTAAGGCATAACAAAGTAATAATCTCTCATAAATATATGGTCTAAAGGTGACTTAATATTTTATCACATTTTCTTCTAGTTTTACATTTTTGTAATAATCAAGCCCATGTTGTACATGAAATTTGTCATCTTGCTTTTTTACTTCCTATATAGTTATCTCATGTCATTGAAAATGATTCTTTTAAACATCACTTTTGGACAATTTCGTAGTATTTCATCATGCCTGCATGCTATTATTCAGCCATTCTCACTAAATATGTTTTTTTTTTTCTACTCCTACACTCTGGTAGTTATTCTGTATGTCATTTTCGTTCATAATTTTGGTATTAGGTCTGCCAAGGCTCAACTCTAAGGGTAATACTGGGCCTCTATCTGGAACCTCACGGGGCAGTTGAGAGAGATATATACAATCATGTTTGGACAGAGTTCTAGAAATAGGATTACCAAGGTTTGATCATCGTAATATTATATAACTTTTCAATTATAAAAAGTAATGTTCTTTATAGAAATTTTTTTGGTTTTTTTGGTTTTGTTTTTTTTTTTTTTTTTTTGCAGTTTTTGGCCTGCCACCTCTAGCATATAGGGCCGGCACCCTACTCCTTTAAGCCACAGGCACCACCCCTTTATGGAAATTTTTAACAAAAAGAAAAACCATACATAATCTCATCACTCAGAGATTAAAAGAACCAATTAACTTTTTAGAATCTATTATTTGTCACTTTTAGCAGAACTGAGATCATACTATATATATCATTTTCTCTCCTGCTTTTTTCCCTCTGAAGCTTATGTTGCTTTTCTCTTGTTATTACTTATTCAGAAACATAATCTTAAAAGACTATATTTCATTATAGTATTCCGTTATATTAATGTGTCATATTATATTTAACTAATTTCCTATTGTTGGATGTTTAGATAATTTGGTTATTTGCTACTATAAATAGCATTGCAATAAGATGTTGTTGAACACATACCTGGACATTTTGGATTATTTCTTTCGAATTAAGTTCTGGAATTGGTGTTATCAAGCCAGAGGTAGAGACCTACTGAAGACCTGTCTGTGTCATCACATTTCCCCTGACAGGCTGTCCTATTTTGTCCTGTTTTACTCTCCTATCAATAGTGTATGGACTCCCAGTTTATCCCATTCCCTACCTATTATAATGTATGTGGTTATTTTAAATCTCAGTCTGTTGGGTAGGTGAGTAATGGGATCCCGTGGTCTCAATTTGTGTTTCCTTGATTACCAGTGAGCAGGAGAATTTGTTTCTCTGTTTATTGATATTCTTGTCCTTTGCCTGTTCTTCTATTTATATTTATCTTTTTTTTATTGATTTGTAAGCGCTCTTTATGCACAAAAGGATATTAACCTTTTGGTGTAACATTGGAGCTATTTTTCCCAGTTTGTCATGTGTCTTTTAAATTCATGTATGGTTTCTTGGTGGTATAGAAGCCTTTAATTTGCTTGTCCTATTCATCAGCTTTTTTCACTTAGATATTTTGTCTTATCTTTTTATGCTTAGAAAAATCCTTACCCAACCTGGCCTTAGATATTTCTTCATTTGCATTTTCTCCTACTTGTTTCATGATTTATTTTGCAGATTCAACTTTATATCCATTTCTCTCATTTTGTTATATGATAGGAAAGCATTTTTGTCTGTTGTTTAATAGTCATCTAATTCTGCCAGTTCTTTTTAGGGAACAATCTTTCTTTCTCTCCCCTGGCCCCCATTTGAAATGCCACCTCTCCTACACCAAATTCTTGTGTCGAATAGGGAGTACTTCCGGGCTGATTATTCTCTTTTCATCCTGATATAGTGCTATATACCACATTGTTTTAATTACAGAAATTTTGATTACATTTTACGTTTAAAATCTGGTAGTACAGGTCATCTCCATTATTATTATTTTCTAAAATCGTTTTGGCTACTTACCTCTGGTACATCTGGTAGCCCAGATGAATGCTAGAATCATTTTTATCAAGCTAAAAAAAAATATTGTCGAGGTCTTATTGTTTAACATAACTGTATGAATTTGATGATATCCATAAATAGATTTATGGAAAATTGACATCCTGACTACAATATTAAGTCTTCTCATTCAGGAATGTGTGTTTCCATTTACCGTCTTCCTCTCTCTGTGTTTATTTTAGTTTACTTTCATATCTCTCTGTAAATATTTGTGGTTTTCCTCATATGAGCTCTGTGCTGTTCTTAGAAATTTCATTCCTAGATGTTACACACAGATAGAGTGAGATCTTTCTGTCCCTTTGTATTTTCTAATGAGTTATTACTGGCAAGTAGGAAAGCTGTTAGTTTTTGTGCATTTATTTTGTATCTGCCTAAGTTACTGAACTTGCTTTTAGGTGAAACATTTTTAAGGCTTTCTAACATGTTGACTATTTCACTAAAAGATTATATGTATACTCAGTAGTGTCTGGGAGAGCTTATATCATCATTTTTAATAATTTTTACTAATTTGAAGAAAAATGGCATCTCATTACATCTTACATACCATTTTAATGAAATGTTGTTCTGACTATAATCAAGTTGTGGTAATGTCATTTGTCTGGGGCATGCAGTAACACCGGCACATAAGCCTCTCCTCGACAGCTGTGGGGGCGCCAAGGTGCTGAAGGGAGCAATTTTCAGATAGGAATTGGGGATTCACAGTTCTGCCTTGCAGGAGAGTGGCAGAGGCTAGCTTGGGAGCCAGTTCTAGACATAAGTCCCAGACTGACTGGGTAGAGCCTGCTGTTGTTGATGTTCGGTTTAGTTTCACCCAGATGTACTTTCACAGACAAACTTGAGAGTGTGAAGAAACAATGAGACATCACTTGCCCCGTGTTGATCCCTGGAGGACACTCAGCATCTCCAGTCTCAGCACAAAGATAACCCCTTGAAGTGAGCAAAGAAGGAGGCCAACCAGAAAGACGACTGTGATGCCCCAGCACTTCCCTCTCAGCATCTGTAGGGAGCTCACATATAAATTGAGGCCTTCTATCAGTGTAGGGAAGGGAAGGATTTCTCCTACCCTGATTCTCCCTAGCATATGGCAGGAGGTGGGGGCGGAATCTCCCCACGTCCCCACACAGACGGCTTGTGAATGTTCCAATGGTGCGTGTTTCCTCCATTGGACGAACAACTCATCTTTTACTCTTTGCTTTTTATGCCAGTTTGGGAAGGTTGTTTTTCTCCCACTTGAAAATCTTCCTCGGAAGGAATATGTTGCCATCAGCAATTCCTCTGTGTTGTAACTATCTCCTGTGAAGCCAGACTGTAAGGCAGTGAGTCTTCCCCCAAAAATCCCAAGTCCATTATTCACGGCTCAACAAATATCTGAGTGCCTTCTGCGTGCCAGGCATTGTACTTGGTGTTGGAACTTGGTAGTGAGCAAAAACACAGCTGGTTCTTCCCCACAAGGGGTTGACAGTCTAGTGGGGCAGACAGATATTTATCAGATAGTGCAAACAGCAGTAAGAGCCTCGAAGGAAGGGAGGCTGTGCTGCCTCACCTCTTCTCGGATTCCTGGAGTAGAGGGCAGATCTGAGATTTAAAGGAATTGTTAACCTCAGGATTTAAAGGGAAGGGGAGCTGGGGAGGGGGATAGGTTCCAGGTGGAAGGCGCAGATATTTAGGAGAGAGTATGGCATATTTGAGGAAAGGCAAGAAGGCTGGGGAGGCTGGGGCTGAGGAAGCCATGGTCAGGAGGAGATCAGAAAACTAGAGGGAGAGACCATGCTGGGTCTGGACACCATAGAAAGAATATTTATTGCAAGAACACTGTCTGTCTGATGATTTTTAAGCAAGGATTGGCAATTTGCAAAAATGGCTTTGACTACTATGTAGGAACCTACTGAGGAGTACTAAGGAAAAAATGGGGTGCAGTTGGGAGAGGACTACAGGGGTCCAGGCGAGAGTTGATGGCAGCAGCTGGGACTGAGGGAATGGTGCAGACGGCGAGAGACCAGTGGCTGGGAGGTATTTGAGCGGCCCAGGGCCATTGAAGCTGGGAAGTAAAGAACAGGGGTGTCTCACGGGGTTTAAGGGTATCTGATTTGAGGAGCTGGAGGGATGAGGTGCTGTTTGTTATTGGTACTGGGAACCTGGGAGAGGCCAAGTGTGCTGGAGAAGGTCACGTTTTGGCCCCTGAGACATGGCCCTGGTGGCAGATAGGCAGTTAGAGGTGCAGGTTGGGCTCTGTCGCAGAGGAGAGATGAGGGCCAGCAGTGCAGATTTCAAGTAATCATTCTCGAAGTCACCCACTTTAGATTCAGGAAGAAGGATCTTAGTGATAAGGGACAGGCAGCAGTCCCAGTCCTCTTGGGACTTCTTCCCAAGTTTTGCTACGACCACACTCTTGCTTCCAAAGGTGGTGCTTTCCCAGGTGTGCAGGAGGGCAATTCCTGTGTGCCACCCCCTTCATGTGCTGGCTCAGTCGGGCTAGAGGTAATAAAAGGGACGTAAACACAGGGAAACCACATGTCCAGATAATCTCATCTATAAATTCTTGCTTGCTTCCCACCCTTCGGACTGAGTCTCTGAGCACAGAGGTGGAGCCAGGAGATGTCTCCTGTTCCTTCCCTCCTCTGTCCCAAGCCCGCCTCTCATTCCTGAAAAATAGGCCTTAAATTACATTGCCCAATCATTTACTTACATGGGTCAAGAATTAAATTGTTTGCTTGAATTTGGGATTATTGTACATGTAATAAATACTTCGTGAACACCAGCTACATGCCAGGCACAGTGGCATGGATTCAGATGTGAATTAATGTTGATGTGACAAATGCTGACAGAGGGAGAACCAAATCTGGCAGGCCAGGTGAGGAAAGGGCTAGGGTGTGTGACCTGTAGCAAAGGTCAGGGCATTTGGGGCAGAAGAAACTGAAGAGTCAGAGGGGGGTGTGCAGTGATTCCTGTGCCCAGAGAATATTATGCATTTGTTGGAAAGGTGTGTGTGTATGGTGGGGGTTGGACGGAGGGGCCAGGAAGTGGGTCATAGGAGAGGGGGTGTGACCACTGAGCCACCGTGGTGGCATCGTTCGATAATGCAGGACCTCCTCCCTTTGTGTGTGCCAGAAGAGTTTGCTCAGCCTCATCCGTTCCTGCTGTCAGGAGATGAGAGGAGACAAAAATATCCTTATTCTTCTTGCCTTGGAAAATGAAAGCTTGGACTGGAATCCTTGCAGGTACTCCTGGTTCTGCCTTCTCTGCTTCCCAGATGTGGGAATGGTGGTCCCACATCAGCAGTGTTGAATAATGGGCTCTGAGGGTCTCCGTGGGTAGTTTTAGCAGGGCAAAGATGAGTTTCTAATCTGAGTCACTCAGGCCCTGTGCACAGACCCAATCTGATAACTAATCAACCTTCTGGAGAAGCCAAATTTTAGTCATGGAAGTTTTCTGACTCACATTCTTATTGGAAAGACTTTTAGTTCCCTTTCGGGAGCCCTCATTTCCTGGATCCTTAGGAAACATGACAAGCCTCTGACGGCTGGGGTGCCATACCGTTGTCCGAGACCTACAACTGCTGTAGCAGAGACCTACATCTGCTCAGAGGCTGCCAGTAGTTGAGGAATTTCAGAAAAATGATTCCACACTGTTAGTCCGGATTCAGGTCCCAACAGTACTTGGGATTGCTGGGCCAGGCCTTTTGGCAGCTTCTACTGAGTGCCCAGCCCAGCTGGTTATAGGCACTGGGGACAGGAGAAGGATGAGAAAGAGGGTAGGGAAGTGTGGTGGCAACATGGCAAATGGAGATCAGCCCACTGGCTGCAGAGCTTCAAGCCTGACCAGTGTATCTCAATAGGCCAATGGTGCTACATGGCCTGAATTGCTCTCCCAGGCTGGGGAGAGGCAGGAGGACCAAGCATCACTGTCTGGAGGTAAAGAGAGCCTGGGACCCCCAAAGCTGGGGACAGAGCTGTGAGAATTAAAGGGAGTGGAGATTACTGTGGACCAGAGGCATCTGGAAAGTTCTTTCAATCATCTGGCCCTGGACACAAGCATTTCCCAGGTTCTTGCAGGAGTTAATTGTCCTACATTTAGTAGGCGGAGAAGGTGCTGGGGACCAGGCTAGGACCAGGGTGTGGAGCACATGCTCAGCTCTCTTCAGGGATCAAAGGCAATGCTGCAGGAATCCTCTGCCAGATCAGATGAGCCTGGCCAGGGGTCCACGTGATGCCCTGAGGATCACTTACGACCTCTCTAAGCAGCCCGCAGCTTGAGTGCCCTTCCACAAATGGGAAGCAGCAGGTCTCGGGCCTGTCCAGGGTCAAGGCTGGCTCAGGCTGGCTCAGGCATTATTCTCACCCCCCACCCCTGCATCTGACTGTTTGACTGTTTTCCAAGTTACCTTTAATGTTGTAAACCACTGCTTGTTACTTTGCCAAATTCCTGTGCTCTTACTTAAGTGTGATTCACGCACTGGATGTTTTTGACATTTGAAGATTACTTGGTTCTTTGGGCAATTTTCTTGTTTGCCTTCAAGAAAATGCCTGGAGTTCTCTATTTCATCTGGGGGGAAAGTGAGGCCCAGGATGCATGAGATGAATCAGTGAAACTGTGAGGCGCTGGGCCTGGTGAACTTGTGGGGTGTGGCTGAACAGAAAGCATTTGCTACCTTTTTAAAAGGATCAAGGCAGCTCCTTGACCTCAGGTGGGATCACTTGGAATAAGGTGAATTCACCTGCGGAGTCATCTTAGCACCGAGCTGGCCAGGGGGAGCCCATCTCTGTGCAGAAGTCAACACTGGGGCAGCCAGGCTGACCATCTCTGTCCAGACATGCCCATACTCTGGGTGATCTGTTCCCTCTGTGGCAAAGGGCCTGTCACTCTAGACCCATGGACATGGATGTTACAGTGTTGTCCTTTCCACTCCGCTGAGCCAGGACTGCCACATCTGGGCAGAGGTTAATTAAGAATTCTTGTAATGACCCACTCAGTTACTAAGATCCACCTCCTTCTCTTCCCTCCCCTGCCCTCGCTCCAATGCCAAACAGAGTTAACACTACTGCAGAGGACAGCAGAGATAGTGGCCTGATCCCCACCTTGAAAGAAACCATTGACCTCTTAGAGAAAACCACAGGTTCATAGCCATGTATCATTCAGCTCAAAGTATTTGTTTACTTTTCCCGTTAGTCCCCTACTGGAACTGTCCATCTCTCCCCACTGAAACACATTAAACTTGGCATAGAATGCCCTCCTTTGTCTCCAGTTCCCTTCCCATCTCTGTGCTGTTTCCCTTCCTTCTGTGTAGGTACTGGGCACCCTGCTGCAGGGCACAGTGGAGAGATGCAGAGAGAGTGAACTGAGGTCATCTCTGGTCACTGCCAAGGCCATTTCACCTGGCAAATGTTCTGAGACGAGACCGTTGTTCTCACAGACATCTGCAAACCCCATGCCTGAGCTCAGCCCCCCCAGTCGCGTCCTTCCCGGATGGAGTCCACTCCATTAAAGGACCGGAAAACAGAACTCTTGAAGACAGGATAAAGGATTAGGGATAATTTCATTTCAGAAGAAAGAGGCTGAGGAGGGACTTAATTGTCTTTGAAGGATCCTCCTGTGGAGGACAGAGATGAGTTCTCCATCTTGCTGAGCGAGAGAAGACAAAGTGGATCTCAAGTGAACGGGCAAAGTTTCCAGTTTGTCAGGGCCAGCCCTGCATGGAGGCTTCAGGGAGCCTGGACGCGCGAGGTGGGCAGAGCTGGAGAGCTGAGGGGGCCACACAGATGTGTTTGGGCAGGGGGGTGCTGTGGGAGAAAGAGGTGTCTCAGTCATCTCTTGGCAAGAAAATTTTAAAAAGCACTTAATTAACAGACAATAAGACTATAAGACCTCAGAAGTAGGTCTCCTTCTCAGAAGAGAGATCTCCCAGGGCTGGGGTAGCAGGCGTGCAGAGAGGTGAGAAAACAGGTGAAAGTGGGTGTGTGCTGGCTCTGTCCTGTGGACCAGGTCAGAAACACGTTGGCTAACATCCAGAGGGCATAGAGGGCGAGCAGGAGGGGAACATGGGGCCAAAGAGGGCAGATTTAGCCTTTTACCCTCAGACATGGGGAACCACACCAGACATGGCCCAGCAGGGGATTGACCCCTGATGGGGGCTTCTAACTCTGGAGTTTCACCCTTGGAGATGGGGGAAGCAGAATAACAGTCTCTTGGTCCAGCCTATAGCTCCTTGCCAATCTCAGACTGGTCTGCTGCAAAATGAAAAAATACCAATGCCGTGTAGTGAGTTTTTCATAGAACTAAATGTATTGCTTTTTAAAGTGCTGTCCTTTATTCTAAGATTATGTTCCATCAGCCAAAATTCTTCATAGTGAGCAACAGAAACCAATTCTAGCTAATTGAAGAAGAAAAGGAATTTATTAAAAGAATATTAGGCAGCCCAGCATCTCCAGGGGGTGGAGAGCCAGGCTCAGAGGCCACATGGCCAGGAATGACTACCAGCCACGCCCAGATCTGGCTAGGCGAGGACCCTGCTGCGGCCCTGCTGGTCAGGACTCCTGCTTGTGCTCCCACTCTGTCAGCTCCAGACAGTGGGTGCAGCTGCTGCCGCCGTCCAGACTCCCCCCAATTCCTTTGCATCACTGGCTTCTGATTAAAAGTGTGTGTCGACGAGCGCAGTTGGCAGAGCTAGGGAGGTAGGCGTGCTTGCTGTCTCCAGTTTCTGCACTAGGAGGGGGGGCTTTGCTTCCTTAGACACAGGACCAGAGCTCAGGTGCCGAGAGCCTCAGGGAATGACAGGCGTCTCGTCTCTGCTTGCCCTCTCTGAGTGAATGTGCATGTGTGTGTGTGTGTGTGTGTGTGTGCAGCTATGAGTGTTAAAAACATGCTTTCTTTTGTTAAGGTGCTGAGTTTGTTTGGCATTTAAAGCAGTATTGTTACTCCAAAGAATATGAAGATGGAAAGCTATTATTTGTTCCCAAATGCTTTGCAAGTCTCATAGTCCATGAAACCTGGGAGGCTGGGACTTGAGTGCCAGACAGCCAGATCTCTCCCAAGTACCTGTGGATGAGGGATACAGGCATCCGCGGTCCTGATTGTGTGTATGTACAGTACACCCTTCCCAGGGATGTGGTGAGCAGTGAGAAATGGCCACCCTGTTGGGTTGAGGGTCAGAATGGCTTTCCAGAGGCAGACCCACCCTCACCCAGAACACTTCAGAGTCCTCTCTCACACTGGCAGGAGGTACGCATCACGGTGGCAGGCACCCGAGATGCCCCAAGCCCACGGTTCCCTGGGGAGCCACGCTTATTTTTTCTCTGCTAACACCTGTAGGCTGGGAGGCAGCTGTTTGTTCTCAAAACACTGATGACCCCAATTCAGAAGCCCAACCACCCAGAGTCCCACTGCCCTAGAAAAACACCCAAAGCAATCCAGGGTGCTTGGGTGTCTGGGCGCTGTGGTGTGACAGCATTTCTTCCCTTTGTCTCTTGCACTCCTTTGTCGGGATGGACAGGGAGTGGGGCTGGCTTGTGTTGTCCTCCACTGCTGTGTGCCTCAGTTTCCTCATCTGGCAAAAGGCCAATGACAGACCAAGGTCACCTGGCCTTGGTGACAGAGTTGGTGACAGAGCCCATACTCAAGCCCAGGCTCTATTCATACAGGTGTGGGAGACGCCTCAGAGAGCTGCCGTTCTAGACTGAGAATCTGCGGTCCTCCTCGGCCCGTGAGGTCACTTTACCCTGCCTTTGGAGCTATTCTCAACTTCCTGTCACTAGATCCATTGTCCAGGAATTTATAGAAATTCTTTCTGCAGAAGCTGCCTTTTCATCCACTGCTGCCTGTAGGGTACGGTGGGCGTCTCAGTGCTTGCCAGCTGAATATACACAGTGGCCGAGTTCACTTCTTCCCTCTAGGGGCTCCGTCTTGGTTCTTTTTCTCATTCTATGTATTCCCTCTTGAATAATGGTCTGTGCTCCCCAAAATTGTGGTTTCCAAATTCCTATCTTTAGCGGGGGACTCCACTGCTGACTGTGCAATCCGTAACACCAGCTTGCTAAGAACCGTCTCTCCTGGCATTTCAGAAGCACCCCCATTTCAACCCTTCTGAAACTGATCTCAGCTTCTCCTCTAAGCCCCACCCAAAATCTCTTCCTCCTCTGCCCCGGGCATGGAGCCGTATTCCAGGCTGTCTGCCTTCCTCCCACGCCTGCCCCGTCCTCCCCTCTCCATTTCCTCCCCACCCCAGGCTCCCTTCTTGGATTCGGGCTCCATCATCTCTTACATTTGGCCACAACTTTCTAACTGGTCTCCTGGTCTCTGAGCTTGTCCCTGCCCTTTCCTTCTCTGCTCACAGCCAGAACGATCCATCCAGGGCACAAATCTGTTCTGACAGCCTTCTGCTAGAGCCAGGGCTGAGAGATGCCATTTGTAGATACGCATTTGTTGCGTGGCTGCCGCATGTGGTTACACGGAGAGACAAGACATGAAGAATCCGCCTGCAGGCGTTTACACTCCAGTGAGGACAAGGCACAGTCCTCGGCTGAGCACACATGACCCAACTTGCCTACATCAAACTGTGTGCTTTGGGCACCTGGTCTCGATCTTTCTAACCACCCTTTGAATAGACAGAAATGAAGTCATTTGTACAAGTTAACACCAAATCCGTCAGGAAAGATGAGTCTGTACCCAGGTGGTCTTGACCCTGGGATTTTCATTTCAGGTCACTGAATTGTCTCCTCCCCAGCCTCATCGTTTCCTGCTATTTCCCCCTTGCAGACCCTTGGCACAGCTCAGCTGACGTGCCTGCAGTTCTCCACACACAGTTCTCCGCACATAGCTGGCTCTTTCACCAGACTTTTTACAGTTCTTTACTTTTGTGACTGCACCCTCTACTGAGGCTGTGTGTGGCAGGGAGAGGTACCTCAGGGGAGGCCACCTCTTCCAGGAAGCCTTCCCTGAGCGTACCCCTCCCTCACACGTGGCTGGGACAGGCGCCCCTCCTATTTGCTCCACAGCACCTGCTCCTGTCTCATTCTGTCACTCTAGCACCCTGTTCATCTCCCCTCTCATCTTCTAGACTGTGATTTGCTTGAGGGCCGGTTCTGTCATGCTCATTTCTTTAGCCTGAAAGCCCACCACAGACCCTGCACATGGATTCAGACCCTCCATGGCATGGCCCTGTCCTCCCACTACTAGCAGTGGCCTTCCCAACTGAAGAAGCCTCATCCTTCTAGCCTGACTCCCAGTCCCTAGCCTGACTCCTGGACCCCTCCATGGAGCCAGGGCTTATAGTGGACTTAGCTGCTGCTCTCCCCCAGGGGATGTGATGGGTACGGGCTCTACTAGGACCCCTATCGGGGGTAGGGACCATCCACCCCCAGCTGGCTTGGGAGGCAGATCCCTCCCATCTCCTGCCCCCGTCCAAGCAACCTGTGGCCTGCACAGGTCCACAGGGGAGCCTCCGGGGGCCAGCAGATCCAGTGCTTTGGTTTGGAAATGTTAGACTTCAGCATGATTTAGTGCCCTGGCACTTCTGAGCTAGTTTACAGTAATCAGGCATTTGTTAATGTTCACTTTCTCCTCCACAGGCTGTTGCTGACACAGGGCTTTTCTTTGTTGATTAGATTTTAGCCCTGTTCTAAACAGTAGCCAATGCAGGGCAGTGGGGGAAAGCCCAGACTCCTGCAGCTCGGTAACACGGGCAGCAGGGACACAGGCACTGCTACCGACTCACTTTGCTAGTGACTCAAACCCCCCAGGTCTCAGCTATGTCCTCTGTGAGATAAGGTAGCCCTCCTAACACTCCTAATACTTACAAGGAAAGAATGCAGTGCACTGGGTTGGCTCCCTGGTCCCCAGTGTCCTGCCCTTGGTGCCTTATTAAGTCTGACTTGTAGGGACATCGGTTCCCAAGGGCCCTGATGGTGTTCTTCCAGGTAGAGGAACCTGCGGGCAGAGAGTGGGTGTCCCTTCCCCTGCTGTGTTAAGATGCATCATTGCTTTGCCCCCACCCTGTCACACTACCCATCCGTGTTTCGGGGTCTAAAGGTGTAGACTAATATACTAGTAAATTGTCCTAACGACTAGATTAAAATGGGTAAAGTCAGTCAACTGGGCTTTGAAATCCCGGACCAGTCTGACTCACCTAAGAAAAGCATCTGTTAGATCAAATTTGTGACTTAGAATTCTGAACTCTGCACATACTGGCCCTCCTGCCGCCTTGAGACCACCCCATGCTCTTTTCTTTCTCTCTCTCTCTCTCTCTCTTCATTTTGCCATGTCTGGACTCAGTGAAGGCAGAGGCTGGGCGAGGGCTTCTTCCTGTTCCCCCTCTGCTTGGGCTGGGTACAGCCACCACACGACCTGCCGGCCATCAGCTGGCCCACACTGTGGGAGCCCAGCCGGGCTATGTGATTGCCTGGCCATGCACCCCGATCCCTGTAATGCTGTGCTGAATTCATTTTCCTTTAATCACCCTGGACTTAGATGTTCCGTGTTATTTACAGGGCATCTTCTTAATTTCATTCTAAAAGTATATCTTAGCTCTGTTCAGAATAGATTTTTAATTGCCCTTTCCCTGAACGATGTTGAACAGAGTGAGTCTTCAGGATAGAGTGGGAGGATCCTGGTGCTGGGCACACTTGAGCCCGACACAATCTTACTGGGCACACTTGAGCCCGACACTATCTTACTGGGCACCCTTGAGCCAGGCGAAGAGGCTCGGGTGGACTGCCACGTGGCTCAGGCCTCAACCTTCTTGGCTCAATCCAGGAGAGCCCATCACTGGCCCTAGGTAGTTTGTTGAGAGGAAGGGACTTTGGATCAGCCCATTGTTCCAGAATCAAGCTCCCTGCCCCAGCTCTGATGTTGATAAGATGGGGTATTTTACACAACTCCGGTCACCTCTTGGAGCCGCACCACTGAGGCAAGTGGCACTTCCCAGCTTTCTCACCTGAGCAGGAGAGAAGAAGTGAAATACTCTTCCACACACTGAGATACAGGCCACACCTGGGCCTGCCATGGGGGCTGCCTGGCACATGTGGTAGCTGTTGCCCAAGCCTACCACTGGGACACTCTGGGCCAGGGACCGTGGAGCGCCCCCATTATTACCTCACACCCCATGCACTCCTGCCCAGAATCTATTAATAGACTCCAATTCCTTACCCAATTCAAAGCTGTCCACACTCGGGACTTGCCCAGCACGTTGGTTGCCCCAAAAGTTTCCTCACCTTCCTGGCCGCCTCCAAACCCATTGTCACTGCTACCTCCTGCCTGAAACTCTCGCTACAGAGTGAGAGACTCACTTCAGCTTCATCAGGGGAGGGGGCTTGTCTTGTGGACGGCAGAATCCCCCAGGAGCTCCGAGGACAGCCCATCCTGTTGCATCTTCCTCTCTCCCAGTTCCCGAGTCTTCATTGCAGACCTCTGCCAGCGCGCTGCTGCCCTCACTGCAGACCCTTTGGTTCCTTTCTTATTTTTCTTCCTCTGTCAACTGAAAGATCATGTGTGTTTTCTGGTTTAAAAAAAAAAAAAAAAACTAAAAGGAGAGAGTGCAGTGTGCTTAGCTAACCAGAGAGTGCAGTGGGCTTAGCTAACAGCCACCACCCTTGTTGGGCAGCGTTCTTTGTGCACCTGCTAGACTGTGTCCTGGCTGCCTTTGGGTCTAGGGCACATTTCTGGTCCCACCTGTGTCCACTCCACCTGTTAACAGGGGCTCTGGGCAGGGCAGACACCATAAGTGGAATGGAGAATACTCATGCTCCTGCCATCCCTCCACGAAGCTCTTACCTGACCTGCAGATCCCAGCATACCCCACGCCCTACCGAAGGCCCTGTCTGTCTCTCCTGCTCCACTAACAGTCAGCAGAGACCACAAAGAGGCTGGGCCAGGATCAGTGCAGGTGCTTCTATTAACATGATCTCACTTAATTCAGTCTTCGCAACAGCCTTCTGGAAAGCAGGTATCACTGTATCCCCTCTTTAGAAATAGGGAAACTGAGGCTCAGAAAAATTTGGTGGCTCACCCAGTAGTGTGGGCCAGGCCCCAGCCCACCCCATAACTCTGTGTCATGTTTTTTTCCACCCTATTCCAGGCATTTGAGCCCCTCCAATGTCGTAGTCTGTTGTATGCTGGACAAGTGTTGAAGCCAGTCTTGTGACAACTCCTGCGTGGCTGGGGCTGTGGTGACCTATGGTGGCCCACTGCTGAAGGTGTCTGCCCCTCCCCCAATGACATAGTTAGGGTCAGGCCAGAGGGCGGGACTGGGCGCCATCAGGGCTTCCCTGCAAAGTGCAGCTGCATGGAGCTGAGGTTCTTGGCTGTCCCCACCTTGTCCTCTGCCTGGCTGTATCTGTCCCTTGGGGGCAGAGAGAGGGATTTATGGCACACTCGGCTCCTCCTGAATGTCAGGAAGGAAGGTTCTAATGAGATTGAGATGTGCATGTCTGTGTGAGTGTGCGTCAGTGTGTTAATGTGTCTGTCTTTGGGTGTCTGTGTGAGCATGTGACCACAGGTGGGAGTGTGTGTGCATGTCTGTGTGAGCATGTGTTCGTCTATGTGTCACTGTGTCTGTCTTTGTATATCTGTGTGGGTCTGTATCCATATGTCTGTGTGAATGTGTGTCTGTGTGTGCCTGTGCATGTCTGTGTAAGCATGGCTGTGTCTGCATATCTGTGCATGGTCTGTGTGAGCGTGTGTCCGTGTGTGTGAGTGTGTATGCATGTGCCCATGTGTGTCTGTGCGAGTGTGTATGTGTGTGTCTGTGTGAGTGTGTATGTGTGTGCCCATGTGTGTCTGTGTGTGTATGCTTGTGCCCGTGTGTCTGTGTGTGTATGCATGTGCCCGTGTGTCTGTGAGTGTGTATGTGTGTGCCCGTGTGTGTCTGTGTGTGTATGTGTGTGTCTGTGTGTGTATGCATGTGTCTGTGTGTCTGTGTGAGCATGTATTCATGTGTCTATGTGAGTGTGTATACCTATGTGAGCTTGTGCATGTGTGTGTGAGCTTGTGTGTCTGTGCATGTCTGAGTGTATGTGTCTGTGTGAGCATGTGTATATGCACGCGTGTGCCTTTGTGAGTGTGTGTCTGTGTGTCTGCCTGTGTCTGTAGGTCTGTATGAGCATATGGGCATGTGTCTGCGTGTATCTGTGTGTGTATCTACACATGTCTGTGTGAGCATGCGTGTCCGTGTGTCTGCACGTGTCTTTGTGAGTGTGCGTGTGTCTGTGCATGTCTGTGTGAGCGTGTATGTACCTATATGTCTGTGTGAGTATGCATGTGTCCGTGTGTCTGCACGTGTCTGTGTGAGCATGCCTGTGTCTGTGTGTCTGACCATGTGTGTGTCCATGTGTCTATGTGAGTGTGTACGTGTGGCTGCATGCACAGGTAGGCAGAGGCTGTGCCTGGAGCTCCTGGCAGCTGACACCATGGTCCTATAAGAGGCCTTGAATTCCCCATTCAGTGCCGAGCCTAAGAAGGATGCCGTCACTCGCCCACACCTCTGTTGGTAAAGTGCCAACAAGCCATTTATGTCGCTGTTTCTTAGAAAATGAAAACTCCAGTCATTCAGCAAAAGCAGCCCTTGAATGGGTCCTGCCAGTTGGCCTGTCGGGGCCTCGGGGGCTGGCGGTCTCCAGGCCTGGCTGGTGCTGCAGCCCCAGCCGAGGTGGAGAGCCCGCTGGCGGCTCTGGAGACGCTGCTGGATTCCTGGCAAGTGTGTTTCCTCCCACCTGCTTGCTATTTCCTTTCTCTCTGGGAACGTAAAAGCGAGTCCGCTTCTAAACCTCCGTGCTGGGCTGGGGTGGAGGTGTGTGCTATGCGGTCGCCTCGCCTACTGACTCCTCTGTGCCATCTCCTCATGCCTGGGGTTCCCTGGTCCTCACAGAAGGAGATCCTGGCCCAGAGCTGCCCTGCCAGCTCTTGGTTCCACAAACTCTTTGAGAACGTCTTAAGCAGCGCACAGCTGATGCTTTTTGCCTCACATTCTCAAAGGACTTGAAGAAGAACCTGGATCCACGTTTCCCTCTGAGGGAAATGGCCCCTGCTTTACAGAGTGTTTGCTTCCCCTGCCGTGTGCAAGGTCAGGCTGTGGGGTCAGGCAGGGAGGCCTGAGCTCAGAGTGGGGGGCAGGAGTCCCCTGGGAACTCCATTAGGTGCGTTGGCTCTGGCTGGTGGTCAGGGGCCCTCCCCTGGGTGCTATCTCCATCTCAGAGTATCCTGGCCAGGTAATCCCAGCACAGCCATGTCCCCGTGACACAGGCTCCCATTGATGGGTCGTGCATGTGAACTCACAGCCACATACTGTCTCTCTTAAAAGGCACGGGGAGCTCTTTCACAGGCTCCCACATAATCACATTCCCAAAGTGTGTCCCAAAGTCCTCTTCGGAGCATCTCACCTCCTCTGGAGATTCCCCATCCAGACCCCAGCACCTACCTTTCCCCCTCCCCACTCACCAGCCATGGGGACTTTGTTGATGGGTCCATGCCCTTCCCCTTCTGCCCAGCCCTCCACTTGTCACATCCGTGTGGCTCCCTGGAGAACAGCATGGCTCTCACTGCTTCTCTTGTAATACCAGCACCACCCGCCATTCTGGCTAAGGATGGGTAGAACCCATACTTCTAGAGCAAGTGCTTGGGGCTTACCGTGGTTAAAGGTGGGAAATGAATCTCAGATTTAAATTACACATTATAAAAGTCAGTGATGCAGGAATGCAGGTCATTTGTGCAGTTTCCTCTAAAGTGGAACTTTGGGAACCTCTGAGCGTGCCTGCACGTGTGTGTGCACATGTGTGTGCACAAATCATGAGAAAGAATGCACAGCTAATGGAAATCAGCCTCAGTCACCAGTCGGTTGGTGTCTGGCTCACTCTGACGGCTATCCACTGTTAAACTGTTCCTATCATTTGTCATATATGGCTTCATTTATTACCAAAGTGGACCACTTTGACTACAAAACGTGACAAAGACAGGAAGCATAAAGAACATTTATGTGGAACCACCCCAAGTTAATGAGGAGCCTAAGAATGATAATTCTGCAAATTTGCCTCAAGGTTATTTTTACCAGATCCATAAGTTGTGATCATCTGATCCAAGTTCTTATATAGGTCATCTAAATGTCCTTAGAGCATGGAATGAGAGGAAGAGGAGAGGAGAGGGGGCAGGTAATACAGAGGTGATTTAACTAGCTTTCCTTTCTATTGATTGGAAAAAATTATTACCAGCCCTGTGTTACTCGGAAGAAGAATGTACAAATCTCTCTCTGAATCCTGCTTTATCTCATCGTTGAGACAACATTCGAACATTACAAAAACACTGCAGTTGGTTTTCCTTCAGCTCACAATGCATGAATTCTAAAGATCAGGTCACAAAAGTAGTTCTTATCTATTTTTGAAGCTGATACACATAATTAAGTTCAATTACATTTTAGATATGTTGGTTACTAAACCAAAATGTCGTTTATTTGTCAACAGATCAGTCTTTCCTTGCACAACTAATTTAAAGGAAATGAAATGTTGTATATAACTTGTTAAATGGAAAAATGTTGAAATGTGTCTTTATATATAATGAATGTTATTAAAAATGGTCTTTTAATGCTCATTTAATATAATCTTTGAATAATATACTCATATAAAATATTTAACTAAAAATCTTTTACCGTAAGCCATGCAAAAATGATAAAATGATTTTTTTAATTGTAGGGGGTTTGGGAAATTATAGATCACTCTGGAAGGAATTCATTAGTCAAAAACAGGAATGGAAATACTGATCTAGGAGACTCGAAACCCAGGGTTTGCAGTAGCAAGCAAAGACAAGGGGAGAGAGGTGGGGAAGGGGGAGGAACCTGTTCCCCCTTAGGTGTTGGCAAATACCCCTCTCACCTACTACCTGCCAGACCGGGTCCCCAGAGCAAATGCCAGAAGCTTTCCAGAGGGGAGGACACTCATTAGCATTGCCTTTATCTCTTATTACCCCAAACAAGGCTCATTGAAAAGTGCATCCTTCCAAGAACACAGCCCCAAGCAGTAGCAGGGTGCGGGTGTCTTCTTTTGCCGTGCCCTGTTGTGGAGGCAGGGGGTGAGTGGGAGCCACAGAAGGAATGTGCCAGGTGTCTCCCCAAACAGCAGCTCCAGAAAGGAGTGTCCCCAGCTGATCCCCGCTAAGCTGCTTTGCCAGCTTGCCTGAGATCAGCCCAGGTGTACTGGGTGCAGCGGCAGCATTTCCAAGAACTGGGTGTCACGTGACTTGGCAGAACACTGGCAGCCAGGCAGGATTTTGTTCTGTGCACCATTTGTGAGAGATGGAAGGACCATCCAGACTAGTTCTCTTTCTTTACAGGGCACCAATCGGAGCCCAAAGGTGAGAAGAGGCTGCCTGGGGCCTTGAGGTAGCCCAGAGTGTCCCCAGTGTGCATCTTCCCAGGGAGCCTGGAGCAGTCTGGTTCAAGGGTGTGCGCCATTTAAGAGATACTAAAATCAGGGAAGGATCACCCCCCTCCATGCCCTGGAGTAGGCCTTTGAGCTTGAGGAGATGGCCTCAAGGTCATGCAAGAGGCTCTTGGGAGGGATAGTCAGGGCTCTTGGTGAGGCGAGGAAAGGAATGATCAGGGAAGAGAGTTAATTAAGCAACAGCAGAAACTGTCCTGCTGTGGTCAGGCTCTGTAGGTATTTTGTGACCCATCCTGCAGGAACATTTATTTGTATCTATTCCAGCTGGTTGACCTGCCACAGCTCATCCTCAAATGTATCAATCCAAGGGGCTATTATTTATAGAATCGTTGAGCTGAGCTTCCCAGGGCTCCTGTGCCAAGTGACTTCACAGCCACTGCCAGTCACTTCCATGGGCAAGATCATGTGGCCCAAGTGAGAGGAAACCTTTCCTCCAATAGCTTCCCCCTCTGGTTCTGGTTATTTCTGCCCCTTGGGGTCGCCCAGAGCGCCCCTGACCCTCCTGCCCCTGAGACCGCCTTTCAGATGTGTGCAGACAGTGACTATGCCCTCCCTGTTACCAAGAATAAAGGCCCAGGCAGCAGTAACATCTCTTCCCCTGCTCTTCGCACAGACTGTCCGAGTCCTCTTAGCATCCCAGTTTTACACGTCTAAATGGGCTGGAGTTTGTCCACATCCCACAGAATGCATGGCCCAAGAACCCACTGCAGCGATCAGAGCAGCAACCAGGACTCCAAAGGGCATAGTTGCCAGCTCTGTGTGCCAAAACCTCAGTGCACAGCTGGGCCCAGCCACAGCTGACAGCTCTTCTGGAAGCTTCTGTGTTCTAAGCAGGGGCGATGCAGTTTGCTGAGATTAGGAGGTGTACACTAGAAGCCCTGGAACCTAACCACTAAAAGGGCCACATATGGCCTTTGGAAAGAACATTTCTTCCAAGGACTTTTTCTGTTCCAAACAGAAAAGTGATAGCACTCTTTTACAGAGTGATGTGGGCTTCAGCCATCACGTGATCTGCTTGCTGATACCCAGGCCTCCTGATCTGGCATTTCACACACCAGGTGACCGCTGAGAGGCACCTACTCTCTTTCCCAAACTGAGTACCTAATTGGAGCTCAGGTCCCCTGACATTTCACAAGAAGATGCCAGCTAATTACACAGCAGAAAACGGTATAAGAGCCAATTCTAAAAGGGGCCGCGTGTCCCAGTGATCATTCTAGGCTGAATGTTTTTACAGCATTCTATATTTACACCAAAATGGCAGCATTATCACAGGAAATGAATGAATCTGTCAAAAATCACTCTTTACTGAATGACTTCTTTAACCTGAGCTGCCAGCAAAGTCTATCACAGTGGGAAGTCACGCTCTGGATGGTGTGTCCTGATGAAAAATTGATATAGGTGGAAATAACATTTTTAAAACTTCTAGGTGTTAACAGTAACTTTGTGTTCTCCGTGAGGCTCAGTGGGGTGGCGTGTTCCGCGTGGCCACATCCGTGTTTATCAGTTTGTGACCTTCCACTGGGGCATTTCATCATCACAGCAGAATTGCAACCTTTCAGCGCCCATGGACAGTCACGTTAAAATGGCTTTGAGGGAGAGATTGCTCATGTGGTCATTTGGTGTCACACTCAATTGACTAAACATAGTCATTTTGAGTTCTGTTATTGACTAATTTGGGTAATTCACCTACTGGGAAATATTTAAAGATAAAAATGTAAAATCCTGTCAGTGTATGAGCGAGGTCCTTGATGTCAGTTTTGTGACATATTTTTAAACACTGGAAGCTGTTCTGAGGAATATTCTGGCATGTTGTAGTTAAGTAAAACAATGTTGGAAGCCCATCAGCTGTCTGTCTGCCCATCTTCCTGTGCTCATGGAGGGCTCTGCCAGGGTAGCAGTTTTATACCTGGACAGCTCCAGTTAATGGAGAATGCTATGGACACGGGTGCCAGAGTGTCCCCGCCTGTGGCCTTGATTAGCCATCAGCTCACTTGCAAGCTCATTTCTTGATTGGTGTTGAAATATGTCACACCCCGATGAAAGGTTGCAGGCTGTCACTGCTGATGGATTAATGACAGAGCACCTGCCATATGGTCTAATCCATGACAAGAGCCATCCAGAGGGAACAGAGCTCGGGGCTGTGTCTGCAGGAGGCCTTGAAGTGTCGAGGTGGACAGGTCTAGTAGTCTGTGTGGGCAGGTGTGCAAAGGAGCAGAGTCACGCTGGGACATGTGGCTGTGTCTTTCTCTGTCTTCTGCATGTGAGATTCTTATTATCCTAGAAATGTTTCAAAATGTTTAGGGTCTGGCCTGGGCATAGAGTTTTGCTAATTTTATCTAACATCCATCCCTCCTTCTTTTCGCTCCATAATCACTTTACTGTGTCTTGTCTTTCGTTATCATGGGTAGCCAGCTCCCTTTCTTATCTCCTGTCATCTGCCCACACCAACAGTGACCATGTGCCAACAGTGTGCAGCACTGTTCCCAGTGACAGCATCTGGACTGTCACTTCCTTTGGAGCAAGAAGTATAACTTTTTACCCTGGCCACCACACCCCTCACACATATTACATTGTATGATCAGGATTCAGTGAAGGCAGCTAACATGAGTCAAACAGTCACGTATGGCTGAGTTGTGGAATGTCCCTCCTCATGTGTCCAAACCTGTATGCCAATTGGAGCTCAGCATACCCTGAAAATTTCAAAAGATTTACAAGATGCGATGTTCTGGGGACTTTGGTTCCCCCAAAGAATCATCCATGCCTCCCAATAGTTCTTTGGCATTTTGCTTTCTGAGTGTCCCACCTTTCTGTCTAAATGCACCTCTCTGGATAATCCAGGGAAAGTTCTGTGCTCTGTCTCTCAGCCCAGGTTGAGCAAGGCCAGACTCTGGGTTCTCTTGCAGACCCTGCTGCCAACTCAGGGAGTAGCCTCAGCTGGGCAAGTGTCCTCCCTGGGTCTTGGGTTCCCCGTGTGGACAACGAGAATGCTTAGAACTCACAGCAAACCTCTGAGTTACAGCTGTGGCCATGGCCACTCACCAGCACCAGCTTGCACTTGGGCACAAGTGCACACTGCGCGCGCACACACATGCAGGCACACCCATGTGCACACATACTCAGATGGGCTCTGCTCCTTTGTTTGTGAGCCGGGCCTCTGAGGTGTGTCCTCCCCATGAGAGATCCCTGCACACAGCTTGGGGACCTGTGGTTCTGGCCTTGGGGCCTCGGCGCCCGCCTGTCTCTGTGTCACGCAGCATGAGATATCTCCTCAGCATGTAACCACCACCAGGCCCTGAGGGACAGAGCAGTACTTTAGTTGATGGTCTCACTGCACTCTACAGATGTTTCTTTTTCACTTTCAAAGTAACATAACCACCTTAGCAGAGGTTTGGGAATAGAGAGGAGGGAAGGGGAATTGCCTGTCACACCTCTTCCCTAATAGCCACTGCCATTTTCTCTCTGTTTCCTTCTAGTGACTTTTCAATGTATATTTTATAATACTTTTTTATACTTGACACTGTAATAAGCACTTTACATATATTAACTATGAAGCGTCTCAACAACACTTCTCATTAGGAATTAATGAAGCCTATTGTAGATGAGTTGTAGATGAGAGTTGCTGGGTACTCAGTGGTAAGGGCTGGGGTTTGAACCCTGCGGTGTAACTGTGGGATTTCCACACAGCTCTATCCTGACTTCCTTGCTCGTTCTGAAAGATTTCCCCTATGTTGCTATTTGGCTTCACAAACATTGCTTTCAGTGGCTACATGATATGATGCATATTCTTTAAAAGAAACCTATCGATTGTTTGATGCTTTGGAATTCACAAACCTGCCTTCAGCTCAGAACTCAGAAAAATCACCCACCGGCATATTCCTTCCTGAGAAGGGCTCTCTGGGCCTCCCAGCTGGCCCAAAAAAAGGGCAGATATCTTGGGTCCTTATGTAAGTGTCCGATGCCATCCCAGCTACTAAATCTGACCCATTCTTCAAGGCACAATTCTGCCTTCGCCTCCCCTAGGAAGCCCACTTGACCTCCCCCAGCCCACAGGGGTCTTCTTTGCTCAGTCCCTGGTGCCTGCGCTGCTGTGGTGGATGGTCTAGTTTAGAACCTGGGAACTAATTTTGTCTCTTCTAGAGCGTGATCCTCAGATCCCAGAGTCACAGGCTGCCATCCCTGCAAGGCCCTTGCAGGGTGTTTGGTCCAGCCCCTTTATTTTATAGACGGTACAACTGGGTCTCAGAGGCAAAGGGAATTGTCCCAGATCACACAGAGCACTGTACCTGAAAAATGCATTTTGAGTTAATTAGTGACAACCATAGATTTGTGTTTTGAACTTATAGATGGCTTATATAGACTGCTTAAAATTACTCCCCAGGTATCTCTACACTGTAAGAATGCAAACTTGAGCTAATCTGGGCACAGCAGCCGCCCCTCCCTTCCTGCCACACAGCCTGGGGACTGCCCCAAAACCACTGCCACAGTCTTACCCAAAGGCCCCTCTAACAGCTGTGGAGGAGCTGCTAAAGAAAGATCCTGGGCCCTGTTCCAGACATTTACGAGGTGTCCACTGGGCCCAAGCCACCATCAGCTCTGCCTGCCCTCCCAGGGCTTAAGCTCAGTTTACAGTGTCCAGAGTTGGCAGATGGGTCCTTTATTTAGACATATGACCCTGTGTTCTGAGCATAGGGTGGAAAACAGTGATGCAGTGAATAATGTGGAAGGAGACCACCCCTGGTCTTTCTCCCTGGGAAGGAAATATGCCTGAAGGCTTCTGGTTTCGTTATCTGACAAGTATGTCTCCCTACTGTGGGCTCAAAATGGAAAGAGGGTTCCCACCAGCCCCACCTCCAGAAGCTGTGGCCAATATGCATATTTCATTCCAAGAACAATCAGTGACAGGAAGGATGAAGAGATAGGAAAGGGCTTGATATTTATTTGGACATGGGGAGGAGGCCAGAAGAGAAAAAGGGCAGGAGGAATTGAAGGAAACTTGTGTTCATCCATAAGGGACCTGGTGCCAATTCCTGGTGATGGCCAGAGTGTGCGCCCCCAGCTGGCTCAGTCAAGGCAAGGCAACTCCTCTGGCCCTCAGGTGGCAGAGCACTCCAGGGTCGGCCAGAATTTGTCTGCTCCTTCAAGGTCTCTGCAACCTCTCAGAGGATGGACGTTGATGCCAGGCCTGGGTCTCCACCAGCGAAAGAGTTAGCTTTGTGGCAAGAAAAACTGACAAGGCTTGTACTGAAATCCATTTGCAGAGTTATCAATGACCCTGTTAGGATGCTGTCCTAATCATAGGGTGGAGTGGCCAGCCCAAGCTCTTGTTCTTTTTTTTTTTTTTTTTTTTTTTCTTTTTCAGACAGTCTCACTATGTCACCCTGGGTAGAGTGACATGGCGTCACAGCTCATAGCAACCTCAAACTCTTGGGCTTAGCGATTCTTTTGCCTCAGCTTCCCAAGTAGCTGGGACTACAGGTGGCCACCACAATGCCCAGCTATTTTTTTGTTGTTGTCATTGTTGTTTAGCTGGCCCAGGCTGGGTTCGAACCCACCAGCCCCGGTGTATGTGGCTGGCGCCCTAACCACTGAGCTATGCTCGCCCAGCCCAGGCTCTTGTTCTGACTTAGCTGCACCCTGGCCCCAGGAGGGGGTGTGCTGTTGGATGGGGGGCAGGCAGTGGCCATGGAGGCCACAGGCCCTCACTTTACTGTTCAGTGTGTCCTGACACCCATGGGTATGGGACTGGGATGAACTTTGTCCCCATCACACACAACTAGTAAGAGAAGGGTGCTCACAGGAGGCCATTATGTAGGCAAACGGGTTCCCAGTCGGGTTCCCAAGCAATAACAGCATCTTTGAAAAGATGAAAAATGCAGCAGTTGAAGTGCATTGAGTTTCCTCTGTCCTCGAGGGTGTGTATTTGTGGGTGTGCCTGAGTGTATGGAGTCCTTTGAAAAGGCTGGGCCCCATGAGTCATGGTCCAAAGCCAAGAACCCTGTGCTTGACAAAGCGCAAAGCCCTGGTTCTGTTTTCGTGGTCAGGAGAGAAAGGCCTTATCCAAACCCTGCCCTCAGGTTAAGGCGCCAGTGAAGAAAGCAACCCTAATTAAAACTCTGGGCTGTTAGTAAATTACAATTCCACTGCAGACTGAAGTTCTCCTGATTTCATGCCTGGGCCTTGTAGACAGGAAAAAAGAAAGAAACAGAGAGATTGAGAGTCCTTCCCCCGGGCTATTTCTGGTGAACCAGTTACTGGGATTTTATACACATTTTCTACAAAAGGACAAATATTTGGGTCAGATGAAGTGGCTTTGCAGGGGACTGGGTTTTGACATGCTGTAAATAGTCGCCCCTAATGTGGCAAGGCTGGCTACTCTTAGCCATTACTGTGCTTTTTTTTTTTTTTTTTGCTTTGCTTCTTCACCAGGCAGAGGAGCCATTACTGTGCTTAAATCATTCTCCCTAAGGCCTGGGGGCTGTCAGCCAACTCTGAGCCCAGCAATTGAATCCTGGCATCATGTGGGTGAGGCAGACGGTGCTGGTCAAGGCCTGGGGTGGAGATAGGGAATGCTGGACCTCCTGCCTGAGTTGGGGTCTACCAGGCTGGGAGGACTGGGCTGGGGCTGACAGAGGAAACTGATGGCATTGGCATAAACTAGACCTACCTCTGCCTTCACAGAGCTGATGCAAACATCATCCCATAGCTCCGTGTACTTGGCACTGGTATAAGGCATAAACGGGGGGCTGGAGAGGGTGGGTATTAATCACTGGGAAAAGCACTTTGAAAGTGGCAGCATTTGCATGTAGCCTTCAGAATGGGAGCTATGGCAGGAAGGGGGAAGGCAGCCTGATAGGCCGGCCCAAGTGGCTAGTGGCACAGATAGAGACAGGGAGTCTGGAGAGAAGGGGCTTTAGGAGATGGCCCTGGGGAGGCAGACACAGTCAGGTTTTAGGTGATCTTGAAGGCTGTCCTTCAGATTGCAGGGAGCCACTGGAGGGTTCTGTGCATGTGGGGGGCAGACCACATGTACGCCTTGAAAAGGTGGCTCTGTCAAGTGGAGGCTGAGCAAGGCTGGATGGGGAGAGGCTAGAGACCAGGAACCTTTGTGTCTGGGGCGTGCAGCAGTTCTAGACAGGACAGTCACAACAGGGAATTGGGAGAGCTTGGAGTCAGTTTGCATGAGTGACATGGTGAAGGGGAAGTCAAGTTCAACTCCCAAGTTTGGGGAATGAGCTGCTGTTGCACGTAAATCAATTTTCTACTCCACTAAGTTTATTCATTTAAGTGCCCAAACTGGAATTAACTCTTTTTGGATGGAAAGCTTTCTAAATAGTGACCATCGAACATCACCCTCTGCCTTCCTTCTAAGCAAAGGAAGTGGAGCATATTGTAAGCACAGTTTGATGGGACTCTGCTATGAATGGTTGCCACTGTCCTCATTGTCCAGTGCCTGAAGACCAGCTGAGGTGTTCGGGACCCTGTGCCCAGCACTGAATGGCCCAGCTAATTCTGGGTCTTCAGAAAAACAGCTGCTTCCCTCCCTGTTCACCCCTTTTTGCTTTCAGCTGTGACGTCTCAGTTGCACAGCTGCAGACCTTTCAGGACCCTCATCTCCCTGCTATCTCTAATCTTCTGCCTCAAGGTTTTCAAATCTACAACTCCTCTTAAAAATATGTATATAGGCATTGTGATGGCTGTTTCCTTTGTTTACTGGTGGGTTTCTTCTAGTTGCTTCCACATCTATAGCTTTCTTGCCAACTGAACTTGGAGTCCCTGGGGGCATTTCTATTCCTTGGCGTTACCCCCAGTGCCTAGGCGGTGCTTAGCACATTGCTGAGGTTCAGTAAACAGTTGTGGATTTAAGACATGTAAGCAGCTCTCTGTTTATTTTTCTCTTTGTCAAATGAGTTGGTCTTTAGTCCCTTGAAAACTTGTTACAAAACCCTATTCAGGAGCCAGTTTTTCCTCCCTTAAATGTGCTGTTGATTGTGTGGCAACAGCCTGAGATGCTGCTCTGGCTCCCAGAGCAGAATGACTCTGCCCGTCCTCATTGTCTGTGGATTTAGGCACCGAGTGCAGCACGGATAAAAGCAGATGAGTCACAGGTGTGGATCTGCTGGGCGGCTCTTGTTGTTAATACAAAGCCACAGGTGTGTATTCAGTGCTGCGGAGCTAGCAGAGGAGCCTTGATGATTCTGAGGGCCTCAGGTCAAGTTAGTTACGGGAGACTTGAAAATTCTTTGGAGACACAGCCAGGCTTCCGCAGCCGTGGAGAAAATGAGGATGATTTCTGCTGTTTGCCATCGGGGTACCATTTAAGCCCATGTCTTGCTAGGTCAACTTTTTCATGCCCGCAGCTATAAATTATAAAGATGCCTTAGACTTGGGTGCTATCTCTCTGACTAGTAGCTGGGTCTGTTTATTCCCTTGCAGTAGCTAGGAGCACTGTAGACCAGAAGGAAGGAAATGGAAGACGAATGATTTTAAGCATATTTTCCAAGAGTAATGAAACTGAAAACACAAATTCCCACGGTCCAGAAAGTAACTGGTTTCCACCCGATATAGAAAAAGCTCCAGGCAAGATCCAGACTATGAAAATCAATCTTCCATGCTATGGTTTAGCTTAGCCACTGGCCTGATTGAAAACTCTGGTTCAGTCAAATATGTGGGTAAGGTATTTGCAAACCAGCTTCTGGATTGGTTACTAAAAACAACAGACTTGGGTGAGCTCAACAATCATCCTAGTCTAGTTTATCTTGGTGCATCAGTATATCTCCTAGAACCTCTCATTTAGTGCCATGAGATTGAGGTTGGTTTCTTGATTCATGAGCTTGCAACTTCCTGTGATATACTGGAGTTCCTTCATTTTAATGTGGCTCTGAATGACCTCATCTCACTTTTACATGAGTTGGAGGCTTCCTTCTTGCTGGAAAAGACTAGGAAGGCATGGTCTTTTATGTGGGTGACCTAGTTTTGGTTTCACAAATCAGAAAGGACTTAATACACAACAGTTTCTACTATCTAATTATTATCATGCAGAAGTGTTGCTGGATAATTACACTACACTCAAAGTCAGCACTTTTGGCTTATGTTCTCTAGCACTTAACTAGTTCATAGCAAACAACCTGTCTCAGCTTATATATTGCTGTGCAAAAGTCCAGTTTAAAACTTAGTGGCTTAAAAGAATTTGCATGCTCAGGGTTCTGCAGTTTACACAGGGCTCTGCAAGAATGGTTCATCTCTTCTTTTCCTGATATCAGTTAGAGTGGTTTGACCATACACATTCCAAGATGGTGCTTGCTATTGGCTGGAAACTCAACTAGCATTATTCACCAGAGTTTCAGTTACTTTCCATGTGACTTCTCCATGTGGCTAGGTTGGGATTTTCACAGCATGGTGGTTGGGTTCTGAGAGAAAGGATACTAAATTCCAAAAGGGCTGGGCATGGTAGCTCACACCTGTAATCCTAGCAGTTGTGGAGACTGAGGAGGGTGGATTGCTTGAGCTCAGCAGTTTGAAACCATTCTGAGCAAGAGCAAGACCCCGTTTCTACTAAAAATAATAGAAAAACTAGCTGGGTGTCATGGCAGGCACCTGTAGTCCCAGCTACTTGGGAGGCTGAGGCAAGGAGATCACTTGAGCTCAGAAATTTGAGGCACTCTCCCCAAGGCAACAGAGTGAGATTCTGTCTCAAAAAAAATAAATAAATAAAATAAAGTTCCAAAGGATGAGCCTTACTGTGCAAGCATTTATCAAGCCTCTGCTTGTATCATGCTTGCTTGTATTTCATTAGATAATGCCAGTCGTGTGCTATGGTAAACAGCATAACACCCCAAAGGTGTCCACATCCTGATCCCCCCAAACAGTGAATTTGTTACCTTCCATGGCAATAGGGGTTTTGCAGATGTGATTAAGTTAAGGATCTTGAAATGGAGAGGTTACCCTTGATTATGTGGGCAGGCCCAATGAAATCACCAGGATCCTAAGCAAAAGACAGAGGCAGAAGAGTCAGAGAAAAAGACGTGATGACAGGAGCAGAGTTTGGTTTTGAAGATGGAGGAAGGAAGAGGCCACTAGCAAAGGAATGCAAGCAAACTTTGGAGACTGAAAAAGGCAGGAAAATGGAATCTTCCCTAGAGCTTCTAGAAGGAACATCCCTAATGATAACTTTGATTTTAGCCAAGTAAGATTCATTTCAGACTACTGACTTCTGAAACCGTAAGCTAGTAAGTGTTGCAGTAAGCCACTAAGTTGGTGGTAATATGTTACAGCAGCAATAGGAGACTAGTGTACATGGCCAACCCCACAGTCAGCATATGAGGAGCCTCACACAGGGCCAGGAATGTGGGAGACTTGTTTCATGGGGTCGCCAAAGTTAGTCTACCATGCAAACCAGGGCACATTTCACAAACCAGAATCTCCTGGGGTTTTCTTCAAGAAGTTGTTATGCCTAAAGTTAAATGTTTTATGAATGCCATATGACTTCTGACTTGAGATGGACATTTAGTTGTCTATGCTTTACAGTTACTGCAAGCTAAAATTGTAACTTCTGTGCTGAAAGAGATACCACTTTAAGCCTTTGCACTGCAGCCACTTTAAGATTTCTTTTCCTTTCCCTAATTTTTATTATGAAAAATTTCAAACATAGAGAAAAGTTTAAAGAATAGTACAATGAATTTCTGCATACCTACCACCTAGATTCAGCAATTGTTAATATCTTCCACATTTGCTTAATTTATATATGTGTGCATAGCCAAGTATATTCTTTTGCTGAATCATTTGAAAGTCTCAAACATCAATCTCTTTCACCCCTAAATACTTTCACTTTTGTGTCCTAAGTATAGAGAAAGTCTCCTACGTTGCCACAATGCTTATCACATGTAAGGAAATTAATAATTCCCTACAATCACCTAACATTCAGTCTACATTCAGACTTCCCCAATGGCAAAGAAAAATTTAATCTACAAAGGACTGACAATTCAGTTCACAAACTCATCCTAAAAAAAGTGCTACATACCTGATTGCTGAATATCATCACTTTGAAGTACCCACCCTTGAGAAGCTACACACCGACGCCAGCGCTCAGTCTACCTGTCAAAGCACTTTTTCTAGGATGAGTGTGCAAACTTACTCATCAGACCTCATATGATGACAACTCTTTTGGCCATTCCACCCTTCCACATTGCTTTGAATGGGTGATTAGGCACTGGCATCAGTGCATAGCTTCCTAAGCGGAGTACCTCAAAGGTGCTCCTAGTAACATCCAGCACTTTCCTGACACTAAATTTTTAAAGAGACCAAGCCAGTTGTCTTCTGGAATGTCCTACAGCCTAGATCTGTCCAGTTATTGTCTTACAGTGGTGTCCACCTGTTCCTCTATTCCCTGTACGTCCTGTAAATTGGAAGTTATATTTAAAGGCTAGCCTAGATGCAGGTTGTACACTTTTGGCAAGAATTTTTCATAGATGAAGCTGTGTCCTGCATATAGCATTCCATTGAGTATGTAATTGTCAGATGTCCCATACTGATGAAGCTGTTCAATCACTGGGTTAACCTGATGATCGTGTGATGACACCATTGGGAAGGTACATTTTTCCTTCTGTAACTAGCAAGTAATCTGTAGGGTGATACTTTGGCATGGAGCAAATACACTATTTCCCAGGAACTTGTCACCTTATGGCTTCTGCATCCCTTGATAGCCTTTGGGGAAAGGGTGGTGGTATAAACTGTTAATTTAAAAAATTCTGTCATTCTTTCTACACTTATTAGCTGAAAGTTTTTATAAGGAAGATCTCATGTCCCTCTTTGAGTCCTTCTGTGCTATTAGACACAGTAGTTCTCAGACGGACTGTTCCAGAGGTCGTAGAACCGGTTCTTTCTCTGAGGAACGCTTTAAACCTTAGGGAATCTAGGCACTAGGAAAGCTCAGCTAGTCCACTAAATTATGTGTTCAAATTGATATTTCCAATTCAAATTTAATACTCAAGGGTTTTTTCCTTTTTACATTTTTTATATTTGTCTTCTCGGACTGAAATTTTAATTCCTATACATTAACATAGCTACTTATTTGTATATAATATACATATATACATAAAGGAGTTCTAAACTTACAATACCAATATTATTACTAATGATAAAACCAAGTGGAGTTTTTCTTTGGACTTTCTTTGTGTCCTTAGAATATATCCCATTACAAATGTGTGGCCAGCATTCTGTGTTCAAAAGTCATTTGAAATAATTCTTTTCTTGATGTGATTACCTATAAATTTGATAAACAGGATCATGTGTTGACATTTGTTTTAGATTGCAAGGTTCACCCCTCCACCTTTTAAAATTAATTCCTTTGAAAAATGTAAACCATTGTACAGGAAGTCCCCACTTCACACCACCCATAGGTTCTTGGAAACTACGACTTTAAGTGAAATGACGTACAAGAAAACCAATTCTTTTCTCATGAATGTTACATTAATAACTAACTAACATTAAACGGCATGAAATTGTTCTAGGACATGCTGTACATTGCTTCACTTAAAACCACAGTCTCCAAGAACCTGACTTACTGTACGTAGTTTAAAAATCAAAACTATGTGATCAAGTAACATGCTAAAGTAACCATCCAAAATGGTAGCCATTTTGCTAAGTTTTTACTTATTTTTCCAGTGCATTTTTGTAAAAATAAGCAGATTTCATATTCATTCTTACTTTATCCTTTCTTAGAAAGAGTAGCTAAATCTCTGCGTTCTTCTTCACCTCAAGCTGTCCACTTTTCAATATAGCCTTGAAATCCCTCCGTATCAGCCCACTAAGGCCATCCCCTTTCCCCACTGTGCGCAGTGCTCCACTGCGCGGCTGCCCCAGAATGGACTGAGCAAGTTCCCTGTCCGTGGGCATTTCCCGATCCTTCCTCTTACAAACAATCCTGCAGTGAGTCATGCAGTGCAGGGATTTTCAACCAGTGTTCTGTAAGATGGATCTTAGGTATGCTGTGACAATTTTTAAGATCATTAATTAAATTATTTTCAATAGAAGTTCAAAGCACAGTAAGTATATTCTTTTTTTTTTATGAACGTAATTTAAGTGTGCTATAGAAGTTTAACTATGGGTTCAAATGTGCCATGAGATAAAAAAAGGTTGAGAGCCACTGCCCTCGTGCATATGGTCTCATGCACGTGAAGGTTGACAGGTCCATGAAACGGGTGTAATTTGTCAAGTATTCCTAGATTCTTGTCTCTGACGGTTGTACCCTTTTGCATTCCCCTAGTACTAGGTGAGAATGCCTGTGTCCCCGCCACATTAACCACAAAACTCTTGTCCATCTTCTGGCTCTTTGACAATATGATAAATGCAAAGCAGTGTTTCAGTTTCGTTTAGATTTGTATTTATCTTATTATACTTTTTTCACAGGTCTAAGGGCCATTTCTGTTTCTCTTTCTGTAAACTGTATATCTGTTCATTTTTCCACTATGCTTTTGGTCTTTTCCCTCTGAATTATAAGAGTTTTTCTTGTATTGAAGAGGTTAGACCTTTTTCTCTAATATCATTTGCAAGTGGTTTGCTTTCTTAGTTTTCACTTGTCTTTTTACTTTTCTTATATGATGTTTGCAAGGCATTCGTCTTATTTTATCTTTAAGTAGACAAACTTATCGACTTTGTACTTTGAGTCATAATTAGGAAGGCTCTTCTACTCCCAGGTGATCGAGTAACCCGTTCAAGTTTTCTTCCAGTTCATGTGTAATTTCATTGTTCAGTTAGATATCTAATGCATTTGGAGTTTTTTCTGGGCCAGTAGTATGAGAGAAGTATTCAATTTTATGTTTTTCAAAATGTCCATTTTTTCCTTCAAAGGTCTGAGATGCCACCTTTATCATATGCCAAATTTCCACATGCAGTTGGGTCTATTTGCCAACTTTCTATTCTGTTCCATTGACTTACCAGACCTGAGATTGTTGAAGTCACCTTGACCCACCCCTGGGTAGGGGAGAGGGAGAACCGTGTGTCCCTGTCATGTTCTCCCACAGCCCAGATCCAGCCCAACCCAGAAGGTGAAAGCCCAGGACTGCGCACTTAGCCTGTGGCGTAGAGAAGCTAGATCTGCATCTATGCCCCGGAGGTAGGTACACCAAAACCTCTTCCTGGATCACACTGGACCATCCAGGTACTGTGTACCAATCTGTATTACCTTGGCTTCCTGTGGTATTACTTCTGATGAACAACATGTGAGTGGCAGGTCATGGTCCTATATGGAGGGATGTGCTGAGGAAACAGCCCACGAAGCTCAAAACATATTGAGAATTCACTACATCATTCTCTCACCCCTGATTTTATCTTATTTCTCCTATATTTACCCAGATTTCCTGACATTATCTTAACTTCTGTCTGTTTAAATTATGTGCATCTTTGCAAGCTGTTTTGGAACATATATTCTTGAAGGAGAAGGGGAGGAGGTGAGGGAATCACACGAAAGTGATGGTTTCGTGCTGCTGAAATGTGTAAACAAAACCCAGTCCTTGATTTCAGGCTAGATTTACTGCACTCTTCAAAGGGGACCTGTTTACCTAATGCAGAAAAGCACCTTTGCTTCTAGGTCAAACAGCTTTCATCCTTAAAATCTTATCATTTTAGATCAGATAGGAATAAATGCGGAAGGATTTTTTAAAGCTGATCCAATCAGACGAGTATCGTTGTCACCGCAGTCAGCTGGAGGCATTTGAGTTTGACTTCTTTCAGTACATCTGCACCTTGACTGACCTGTACCATCATGGACGTGTCCTACAGTAAATGCTGCATCACGCCTGGGATCAAATGCAGACCTTTCTGCAGGCATGTGTTGGCGTCAGTCACTTGTTTGCACGCAGAGTGTGTCTCCCTCACCTGCGACACTTCTCCCTGGACCAGCATCCCTGCTAACCTGCACGTGGGCCACACTGCCTCAGAAGGCCTTGGCTGCCTTGTTCCTTCCAAGCCCTCTTTGCTCCAGGCTCCCCACCTCTGGGCCCTGTTTGTGCCTAAGGTGGCTACACGGGCCTTGCTCTCCTCCTTCCTAAATTCCTCATCCCCTTCCTCTCATTTGGGAAGTTCCTGAATTTGTTGCATTTGATCAAGCATCATTGCAAATAGAAATGTTCCCCATCACAAATTAGCCTGCTGCGTCTTCCTCACACTGATGACAGCCTTGGCCCGGACCCAGTTAACCCTTCCCAGCTGACCATGCTGCCCTCAGTCTTGATATTTAGGCCATTGTCATGTCATTATTTGTGATCCAAAGGGCCTCTATCCTTTAGCCACAATTCTGAAATAGAAAAAGCCCTAGGAACAGGAAATTATTTAACAGCAAAACCTGACCTAAACTGACACAAGGCCATTCATAGTCCATATTTATCCCAGGAGATGTGAATGTGTGTGCCTTTTGCTGAGGAAATATGACCATGTGTGGTTCTGGGGTGCCATTCGAGAAACTACTGGGAGTATCATGATATATGGCATTTGTAATCTGAATTTCATAACACATATGGTCCCAAGGACTTGTGATAAGGGATTATGGGCCTGGAGAAAACAGAGACTGGAGATGCCTGTCATTTCCTTCCATGTGACTGTCAAGATAACTCACACATAGAAATGACCCAGGCCTGGGTAACTGAAAATATCTGATGCCCAGGACCTTGAAAACACTCAAGCCCAATTAGCATTCCAGGGCTTTCCTAGTCCCATAAGATGCACAGGACTTATATGAAGACTAGATAAGAGGTTCCCATGTCAGAGGGTGTCCCCCATCCCCAGAGCCTATCCACTCTGTGCCCTGATATTAGCATGTTTCTGGGTTTTAAATCTAAGGATAGTAAGATTTTAAACACATTCCATATGTCAGGCACTGTTCAAAGCATGTGATATGGATAACAGAATCACATCCTTATGACAACCCTTTGGGGCAATTGACATCCCTACCCCTTTATGGATAAGGAAACAGAGGCCCATGGATATTAAGTGTCTCCATTATAGTTCAGGTGCCAGGAAACAGAATCCTCTCTGTTTAAGTGGAGATTAATAGAGGGCAGTGGTAGTTTCCAAAGCATGAGAAGGGCCTGGAGGAGCAGGATGCAGGCGTGATTGCCATCACGATACTGCAGAACTGGACCATCAGAACAGCCAGGGAAGTTGGGAGTCATAATTCCACTGCAGGAACAGTCACCTTCACTCAGGTCACCCACCTTCACCACCATTGAGGGGCCTGGAGCAGTGACCACGACTATGGCTCCTGATTTGCATTGTTTCTGCCACATCTGCACCTGTTTTCAATACACCTATAAACGTGCTGATGGATCTCTGTGTCTCTTCTTGCCAGATAACAGCAGAATCTACAGCCATGTGGCAGCCACCACAACATTTTCTTGGCCTCCCAGACCATATTCAAGCACATCTGTTCAGTAGGATCTAAAATATGTCTAGAACTTGGCGGCACAAGGGAACGGGTCATTGTCATTTTCTCAACTTTGAAATACAGGAAGGCACATGGGGAAGAAGGTCTGGGGGGTGTTGATTGAGTCAGTCTGCAGGTCCACATGTTAAATGATTTCCCAAAGATGACACAGGCCATGAAAGAACCAGAATTTGAAGCCAGGCTATGTGGTTTCAGAGTCTAAGCTTTGAGAAATGTACCACCTCCCAAGAATCCCGTGAGCTCTTGCCAGGGGCTGGCCATGCTCATGGCAAACCTGTCTCTTCCATTTTCTCTATCATCAGTTGGACCATGTGCCTTTGTGGTATCAAGGGGGCCCCTAGAGCTTGACTCTGAGTCCTTTGGGGGCTGGGATTGATGATCTCCACCTAACATCTACTGACAGGGTGTATCAGTTACCTATTTAGTCAGCAGTGCTGCATAACAAACGACCCCAAAACTCACTGGCTGAAAACAACAGACATGGAGACTTGTTAGTCTAGTTTGTAGGTTGGCTGGTTTTTTAATTCCCAGCTAGATTCATTCATGCATTTGTGGTCAACTATGGGTCACTAAGGGGACTCTGCTTATCTTGGCTGGGATCTCTTATACGTTTGAGGTCAACTGGCCGATCTCTCACTGGATAGGCTGGACTCTCATTGTTCAATGATTCAAGCCAGTATGTTCCTGTAGCAATTTCCGAGAAACAAAAAATGAAGTGGAAATGCACGTGCATTTTCTCCAAGCCAGTCACATAGTGATGCTCAGGGTCACAGTGGGAAGAGTACCAAAGGGCATAGATACAGGAAGGCCATCAGTGTAAATGTTCTGCTTCATTGGGGGACCTTAGGCACAATATTTAACATGTCAAATGAGCCCGTGCACCTGAGTTTCTCAGAAAGCCTTGCTTGTCTGGGAAACAAGAAAGGCCAAGCCCTGTGGAAACCTACAGGGGAACTCTGATGCAAAATTCAGCACCTGGAGCTCGCTAGCAAGACCCTACATAAACAAAATCACCTGTTCTTTGGGTGGCTTGGTTTCAGGCTCAAGCCAGGGCTCCCTGACTGACTGGGGACACAGCCACTAACTGTGGCCTCTGCTTAACAGAGCTGCTTCTCAACAGAGACAGTCTTTTGACACCACAAGCAGCATGCTCGATCACCAATTAAAAGGTTTACGTCCTCAATGTGACAAATACCAGGAAAAAACGATTCTGTGATTCAGAACACAAGTAGAAGAACATGAAGCCAGTTCATCATGACTCCAGTGCCAGCCTCGTGCTGAGCTTTCATCTCCCCTCTCAGACAGATGGAACACAACTCTCCCACAATTTCCCAGGGTGGTGCTGGGCTGGACGTGCCACCAGGCCAAGCAGGTTCACCCAACATCTCAGGATCATGAGAAAGGTCAGAGTTGTTTTTCTATAGCTTGGATTTCAGCCTGCACATCTTATGTCTTCTTAATTCATATTTAATACCCTAACAGTACTCTCCAGTGGCCGTGTTATGAGACGGTGCATCCTGGATCTGGAGTTCCTCAGGGGGCCTGATCCCTTCTCCGCAGGGGCAGGAGGAGCTGCCCCAGAGGCTGCAGGCCCGAGTGTTCAATTTGAAGCTCTGATACTGGAAGGCTATAACAAAACAGACTTCGCTCCCATTTTTAATTTGGATCCACTTCCCATCCAAGTCAAGTCTCCCCAAGTCCCAGGGACAGCAGAGTTTGTATATGCTCTGGTTTGCTTCTCGGGAGATTTGTTTTAACTAAGTCCAATAATAACAGCTTTATTGAGATACAGTTCATATGCTTTACAATTCGGCCATTTGAATTGTATAATTCAGTGGTTTTTAATATATTCACAGGTATATGCAACCATTGCCATGGCCAATTTTTGAGCAGTTTCATCATCTCAAAAAGAAACTTTATGCCCATTAGCAGCCCGTTTCTACTTTTTTCCTCTCTTAAGGCCTGCAACCACTCATCTTACTTTCTATCTCTGTAGATGTCCTTATTCTTTTTTTTTATTTGAACAATAATTTTTTTATTAATATTAAATCATAACTGTGTACATTAATGCGATCATGGGGCACCATACACTGGTTTTATAGACCATTTGACACATTTTCTTCACACTGGTTAACATAGCCTTCCTGGCAGTTTCTTAATTATCGTGTTAAGACATTTACATTCTACATTTACTAAGTTTCACATATACCCTTGTAAGATGCACCACAGGTGTAATCCCACCAATCACCCTCTCTCTGCCCATCCTCCCCCCTCCCTCCCCTCCCTCTCTCCCTTCCCCATATTCTTAGGTTATAACTGGGTTATAGCTTTCATAGGAAAGCCATAAATTAGTTTCATAGTAGGGCTGAGTACATTGGATACTTTTTCTTCCATTCTTGAGATACTTTACTAAGAAGAATATGTTCTAGCTCCATCCATGTAAACATAAAAGAGGTGAAGTCTCCATCTTTCTTTAAGGCTGCATAATATTCCATGGTGTACATATACCATAATTTATTAATCCATTTGTGGATCTGTGGGCACTTGGGCTTTTTCCATGACTTAGCAATTATGAATTGGGCTGCAACAAACTTTCTGGTACAAATATCTTTGCTATAATGTGATTTTTGGTCTTCTGGGTATATACCTAATAGAGGAATTATAGGATTGAATGGCAGATCTATTTTTAGATCTCTAAGTGTTCTCCAAACATCTTTCCAAAAGGAATGTATTAATTTGCATTCCCACCAGCAGTGTA
>CAUYPK010163882.1:0-10296 GCA_963574355.1 Loris lydekkerianus
AATGTCAGAAATTCTTTCTTCTGCTTGCTCCATTCTGTTGCTGAGGGATTCTACTGTATTTTTTATATCTTTGAGGGCTGCAAGTTCTTGCTTCAGTGTGTCTAAGTCTTTGCTGGTTTTATCTTTAAAATTGTTAAATTCTTGAGACAACTTTTGAATTTTGCCTCGAATTCCTAATTCCATTTTATTAATCTTGTCTGCAATCCAAATTCTGAATTCGATTTCTGACATCTCAGCCACTTGTTTATGGATGGCATCTTCAATTACATCTTCCGTATCTTTTCTTGGGGAGGTTGATCTATTCTGGTTATTCATGTTGCCAGAGTTTTTCCACTGATTCTGCCCCATGGTTATTTTACTCCCTTTGATTTTTCCCCTGGGGCTTTATTGAGGGCATGTACAGTGTTGTGGCCTGAGAAACTAGGGCCCTGTCTGGTGTGGTGGGGCTAAGTGGTTCTGTCTTGTTTTCAGCTGGTTTCTGTTCGACCCTGGTGTAACAATTACTCTAGGTTGAAGTCTCAGCTGTGGGGAAAAACCAGCAGTTTAGTCACCCCGCCCGCCCACCTCTGGCACCAGTTGGAAAAGGAAAATCGAACCTTTCTACAACTGCACACCCAGGGCACCGTCTGAAAAGTCCTCAGTCTATTGGTTTAGTTCAAAAGGTTCAAAGCAGTTGTCTCGATCGGCACCTGTCTCAGGTGGGAGAGTTCAAGAGGTCTCTGGGAACTGGATTACAGGGGTCTGGTGACTACTCTGATATAGCTTATTCTAGTGCTGCGTGGAGTCAGGAGGAGCCACCTAGAAAATAGATCAGTCTGGGAAGCTTGATGCCTCCTTCCCCACCTTGCCCCTCTGTCGGACCCAGTGACTGATTTCTCTGCAGATGGCTGACACAGTTGCCTGTAGTGAACAGATACTCCAGGAGTTTGCACCTGCCTGAATCACAAGGAAATCTGCCAGGCTTCTGCAGTCTGCTGCTATCTAGCAGGAGGAGGTGAGGCCTGACATCCTCAGGTGCTTGATGAAGGTGGGGGGGAGGGGTGCTCACTCATGCTTAGCCCCGCCCCGGTTGATGTTGCTAACAGAACAGAACAGAACAGAACAACTTTGCCAGATTCTATCTCTTTCTGCAAAAATCGCCTTCAGAAGACAAACTATTCTGAGTTCAAATGTCTTTGCTGCTGGAGGTTTGTATTAGGTTACCTCTCTGAGTTGGCCCCACCCTGGAAGCTTTCCAGGTTTGTGAGCAGGGTCAGGCAAATCCTTTACTCAAGGGTGGCCTCCTCTTGTTGTCCAGGGAAACAGGGGGTGCGGCTTCAGAATATCCAGAAGTGAGCTGTTTTGCTGTTAAAGAAAAAAAGAAAACTGCTGTTGATCCGCCTCTGGGAACTGCCGCTCTGGTGTGGGCACCCAGCTGACCCTTCTCTCCTCTGTCCTGCTCCCCAGAGTCAGCATTGACCAGCCACAGTTTATGCTCTGTCCACACCCCTTGAGAGATCACCCAAACATCCGGACTCCTGGGAAACAGGCCTTCAGATCTCAGAGTGAGGGGGAAGGAAAGTGTTGGGGTCCAGAGCTGTAGGTAGCGACCACACACAGTTCCAAACAGTTTTATGCCTGGCCACACCACAGCCGCCACTCCACGTCTCAGGGAACCGCTGCTCTGGAGTGGTTCCCTTCTAGCTGACCGTCCTCTCTTCACTTCCGCACCCCAGAGACAGCGCAGCTCAGGCACAGTCCACAACCCACAAGAAATCACCCAAGAATCTGAACTCCTGGGGGGCAGGCCCCCGAACCCCGGAGTGAGAATGGGGGGGGAATGCTGGGAGCTCAGCTCTTTTGTTTGCATCCTTGTGGTCACAGCTCACCTCAGCGGTGTTGATGTGTGTTCTTCAACCTTCTCTCTTGGTGCAGCTCAAATCCACCGGGTTACTTACTAAATTTTTGTCCCTTAACTCTCCTGGACGGGAGCCTCTGTGGAAAGCTGGCTTCAGTCCGCCATCTTGTCTCCCTCCCAATCTACAGTTTTAATGCAATTCCTATTAAAACACCAATATCATACTTTAAAGATTTTGAAAAAAAAATAGTACTTTGTTTTATATGGAATCAAAAAACCTTGAATAGCCAATACTTTACTTCCGAAATAAAAAAATCAGAAGTTATCATGTTACCGGATTGAAGGCTATCCTATAAATTTATAGTGATCAAAACAGCATGGTACTGGCACAAAAATAGGTAAATATATGGAACAGAATAGAGAACCAAGGATTAATCTTATCAAGCCACTAATTGTTACTTGATCTTTGATAAGCCTTTGAAAAACATTTATTGGTAGGGAGGAGCAAGATGGTGGCCAAGTAACAGCTTCCTTGCAACTGGGCACAGTGAGTCTGGGGATACAAGACTCCAAGCACCTCTGGCTGGTGGGATCTGCCCATAAACATCCCTTTGAGGACACAGGGAGTCAGTGAGAGACTTCCTGACGCCAGGAGGAGGACAAAAGCAGTGGAAAACTGGCAAGTGGTTTCATGTATTCTTTCAGCCTAATCCCACTGGCAGCTGTAAGTACAGCAGCAGTGAGATTACAAACTGGAAAGGCCTTACCTGTGAGATTTTTTTTTTTTTGGACTTGGCACACAGTTGAACTATGTTGGGAGAACTTGGGAAAGAGTGCAGAGGACTTTAAGCTTTGTCTAGCACCCAAGACTGAGCCGCTGAGCCAGGTGGAGGTAATAGTGTTCCACTGTGGGCCATGCGGAGCAATTGTGGGAAAAGTGCCCCAGCAGGCTCTGCCCTCAGTGTCACAGAGCAAGGATTGGGTGGGTGCAAGTAATCTAGTGACTGAGCAGCCTAAAGGCAGGGACTGAGCCACCTAACAGACTTAGCCCTCAGGGGCATAGACTGAGATTGGTTTTGGCACACTGGGTAAGTGGATAGCCATTTCAGGAGTGATCCCAGTGACAAGTGCTTTCCTGGGAAAGCATCTGCTTAGCAAACTTTAGCAGTTTAAAGTGCATTTTATGTGGGCTGAGGAGAGATTTAGGCTCTTGAGGTTTGAGAAATCAACAGAGGCCTCCAGTCTCCACCTCGTACAGGTGTATCAGCATTGTTATTAACATCTCATACCTAAGAAGATCACTGTTGCCCAGACAATATTCAGCAAGATATATATACTGTTTTTTTGTTGTTGTTGTTTTGTTTTGTTTTTTAATTTCATCATTTTTCCTATAGATTTTTCTTTTCATTTATTTTTTTCTTTCTTTGTTCATTTTTCTAGTTTAAATATAATTTTTCATTGTTTCCTTTTTCAACAATTAGAACTTATTTTTGCTAGTGTGTCTACCCCTATTATTTGGTTTCCCCCCCAATTTTATCCCGTAAAGTTTTCTGTTTGCTATTTTGCTTTGATTTATAGCATTTTTTTCTTTCCTCTCTACTTGGTGGAGGTGGGGTACTGTGTCCGAACAGGATAGCAAAGAGCTGCTGACCTCAAGGGAACCATCCAACCCGGTACCCCCAGATGTTGGGGGTTTTGAAGGTTGGGTCAAAGTACCCTACTGCACACCTATATTGCTCTGTCTCCCTCTTTCTCTGCCCCTCTTCTTTTTGTCAATATTCCCTTTTACCCATCCTCTCTCCTTTCTCTTTTTTCTTCTCTTTTTTATTCTTTATTTAATTTTTCCCCTTATTGCTCTTCAACCTTCTCTTTCTTCTGGTCCTTTATCAAAAGGAGTCATCAAAACCCTGGTCCATAGGCATGGCAACTTAAAGAGCGAGACAAAGTGAAAGGAAAATTAGGGCAAGGAAACAGATAAAAGGAATCACTCATGAGAAAGAATCAGCAGAAAAATCCTTGCAACATGAAAAACTAGTCCAGAGCAACCCCACTAGGGGACTGTGAGGTAGCTACTACAGAGGATTCCATCTATAAAGAAATGTTAGAAATGACAGAAAAGGAATTTAGAATACAGATGATGAAAACAATGAAAGAAATGATGGAAACAATGAAGGAAACTGCTGATTAAGTGGAGAATAACCAAAAGGAAATCCAAAAACAGAACCAAATAAGGGACAAATGATATGAAGAATATAGAAAGGATATAGCAGAACTGAAGGAACTGAAGCAGTCAATTAGGGAACTTAAAGATGCAACAGAAAGTATCAACAACAGATTAGACCATGCAGAAGAAAGAATCTTGGAGGTAGAGGATAAAGCTCTTGAGATAACTCAGGTAGTTAAAGAGGCAGAAAAGAAGAGAGAGAAAGCAGAACGTTCACTGACAGAATTATGAGACTTTCTGAAATATTCAAACATATAAGTTATAGGTATCCCAGAAGGGGAAGAATGCCCCAGGGGAATGGAAGCCATACTAGAGAATATTATAAATGAAAATTGCCCAAATATCACCAAAATTCTGGCACACTCCTTTGAGAGGGATATCGGACCCCAGGTTACCTCAACTCTAACTGAGATTCTCCAAGATACATTGTGATGAACCTGTCCAAAGTAAAGACAAAAGAAAAGATTCTTCAAGCTTCCAGGAGTAAGCGCCAGGTGACCTACAGGAGAAAATCATTAGGGTGACTGCAGACTTCTCTGATGAAACTTTCCAAGCAAGAAGACAATGGTCATCTACATTTAATCTACTTAAACAGAACAATTTCCACCCCAGAATGGTATATCCTGCTAAGCTAAGCTTTAAAATTGACAGAGAAATTGAGGGCAGAGGCAAGATGGCTGACTGGAACCAGCTTCCACAGGGGCTTCCACAGCAGAATTAAAGGACAGAAGTTTAGCAAGTAAGCCAGTGGTTAGGAGGTGAGCCAAGAGAGAAGATTGAAGAATGCACATCAACTCTACTGAGGCAAGCTGCAGCTTCAAGGATACAAAAAAAGATAGAAAATCCATTACCAAGCTGACTGGAGTCCCATACTTCATGAGAAGGGCTGGCAGTACACCATACAAACAAACGAGCAGACCCCCTTCTGCTACGAGGGTGCCATGGCACTCTCCTGCTGGGCATAAAACTGCATAAATATATATATTTTTTCTATCCACTCTCACCCTGAGGTCTGGAAGCCTATCTCCCATGAAGTCCAATTTTGGGGACATTTTCTTGAGAAATGTGGACAGTGCAAGACCTATTGCTGGTCTGTGCTGATTCTATGGCACAGGAGTAGGGAGAAGATGGTCAGCTGAGAGGGAACCATACAGGAGAGGTGATGCCCCAAGACATAAAGCAGCAGCCACAGTGGCAACAATAGGGCTTACACCCCTGGAGATATTCCAGTGTCACAACCCTTCTTGTCTCTGTGGGCAACCAGAGGAAGCTGGGCATCTTCTCCAGTGGCAGCCACTGTTGGAACAGATCTGGGACAGAAATGCAGGTCCTGTGAGTAAAGGGTATGCCTGAGGTAGTACCGGCCTGGGTGGAGCATGGGGACTAGAATACACATGCACAGAGACAGCAGGCTCCCAGGGCAGAGCTAACCAAGAGGACCACTTTACTGAGCCTAAGATGCACCTGGCCCTCAGGGGATCATAGCCGAGACAAAGGTGGGCAGGCAGAGGCTGGAACTGACAGCTGAGTGTGAGCTCTAACAGTGCCCAACCCAACACAAACTGTAGCAGAGACCAGGCAGTGGTGCAGACCGGGGCTGAATTGCAGTTTCTGTGAACTCAAACAGTGTCTGATCCACAGGGGAATATAGCCAGGACAGAAACAAATTCTGTGAATTTGTTCTGTTCTGTCAACAACATCAATCAGAGGCGGGGCTGGAACTGACCTCATGGAGCACTGGAGTGAGTCATACTTGAGCTGCCAGTAGACTTGTGCTCTCTAGATTCTGGAGACCTTTGAACTCTCCCACTTGAGACTGGTGCTGACTGGGACAATTGATTTGGTCCTCTTGAACTGGACCAATCACCTGAGGACTATCCTAAGTGATATCCTGGGTATGTGGCTGTGGGAAGGTTTAACTTTCCTTTTCGAACTGTAGCCTGTGGGGGGGTTGGGGTGGGGTGATTTAATTGCTGTTATTTCTCCACAGTTGAGACTTCAACCCAGAGTAACTGATTCACTAGGGTAGGACAGAGACCAGCTGAAAAGACAGAGCCATTCAGCCTCACCACACCAAGCTGGCCCCCAGTTTCTCAGGCCATAGCACTGTACAGGATCTTGGAAAGCTCTAGGGGAAAAGGTACAGATACCAATCCCAGCTTTTGGGCAAAGGACTGGCTAATCACTACTTCTGGAGCCTCCAACCCAACTTCTCCTTATCTGCTCATCTAGCCAAATGGTGTAAAATTATCATGGGGCGGAATCAGTGGAAAAACTCCAGTAACATGAATAACCAGAGTAGATCAACCCCCCCCCCCCCAAGGAAGAATATGGCAGACACAACTGAAGTTCCCATTAATAAAAAGATGGCTGAGATGTCAGAAACCGAATTCAGAATTTTTATTGCAAATAAAATTAATAGAACACAGGCAAAGTTGGAATTAGAAATTTAAGGAGCATTTCAAAATTGTCTCAAGAATTCAATGAATTCAAAGACAAAATCATTTTGCTACTTTGTGCAATAAAGTCAGAACCATCTGCAATCAGAAGGTGACTGTCATTTCCAGAAGAATGTCTAGATGAGAAGTGTTGTGAAGTGAGTTAACAGTATATACTGAATTGTTTTATTTTATGTGGCCTGTGGCCACTAGGAATAACAGATTAAGCAATAGGCATGACCTAACAAAATAAGAGCATGCCAGCGACCAGAACGTGCATTTCTGCCAACCGGCCCTCCAGGGACAGACTGCACTTGGGCTGAAGGTTTGATTTGGAGAGTTCTTGCATTTGTTCTGGTGCTGAGTGTGTGGAAAACAGACAAAATATTTTGGGAATAGAATATGAAAATATATGAAAACCACGGGACTTGGGATTAGGCAGGAATTTACTACATTATTTTCTCCTAAAAGAAACTTTGGCAAGTTCCTTTGCTACCCTGAGCCTCCACTTTTCTCATCTGTAAATAGAGATAATAAATCCAGCTTCATAAAATGGTAAAAAAAAACAAAACAAAACAAAAACAAAAAAACACCAGATTTTGACACATTAAGACAAGGATTTGCAGCCCTCAAAGATCTGAGAAATACAGTAGAATCCTTCAGTAACAGAGTGGAGCAAGCAGAACAAAGGATTTCTGACATTGAAGACAAAGCCTTTGAATGCTCCCAAGTGCAGAAAGAGGAAGAGAAATGGAGAGCAAAAATGGATCATTCTCTCAGAGAGCTGTGGGAGAACTTGAAGACAATAATGTTTGCCTTATAGGAATCCCTGAAGGTGACAAAATGGTTTCGCAAAGCACAGAGGCTCTTCTTCATGAGATTATGAAAGAGAATTTCCAGACATGCCATGTGATTCTGAAATTCAGATAGCGGACAATTTCAGAACCCCAGCATAACTGAACTCGAATAAGACATTCCCCCAAGCACATCATAATTAATTTCACTAAAGTGAATATGAAGGAGAAAATTCTGAAGGTAAGAAAACCAGTACCTACAAGGGGAAGAATATTAGAATGTGTTCAGATCTATCTGCTGAAACCTTTCAATCCAGAAGAGGGTGGTCATTGACTTTTAATCTCCTAAAACAAAATAAATTTCAACCCAGGATCCTGTATCCAGCTAAATTGAGTTTCATTTATGATGGTGAAATTAAATACTTTAATGACATTCACATGTTGAAGAAATTTGCCACAACTAAGGCAGCTCTCTAGGATATTCTCAGACCTATCCTCCATAATGAGCGGCGCCATCTTCCACAACAAAAATAAACTGATACAGAAACTTTTGACCAAATTTCAACTTCCACAGTGGTGAAAGGATTAAAAATGTTCACTGGACATTCAAAAAATTGATTCCCAAAATTCTACTAGTCTTATCAGTATTCTCAATTAATGTGAATGGCTTCAATTGTCCTCTAAAGAGCCACAAGTTGCCTGACTAGATACAAAAACTCAGGCTAGATATCTGCTGCATACAAAAATCTCATCTTACCTTAAAGGATAAATATAGAGTCAGGGTGAAGAGATGGTCATCTATATTCCAGGCAAATGGAAAGCAGAAAAAAGGAGGTGTTGCATTTTCTTTGCAGCTATAATAGGCTTTAAACCAACAAAAGTGAGGAAAGATAAGGATGGTCACTTCATAATTGTTAAGGGTAATACTCAATATGATAAGATTTCAATTAATATTTATGCACCCAACCAGAATGCACCTCAATTTTAAAAGAGACTCTAACAGACATGAGCAACTTGATTTCCTCCAGCCCCATATAGTCATAGATTTTAACACCTCTTTGGCAGTGTTGGATAGATCCTCTAATAAGAAGCTAAGCAAAGAAATTTTAGTTTTAAACGTAACCATTCATTTGAATTTAACAGACATTTACAGAACATTTTATCCTAACAAAACTGAATACACATTCTTCTCATCAGACCACAGAACATACACATACACAGCCCACAAATCAATCAAAAAATGATCACATCTTAGGTCACAAGTCCAACCTCAGCAATTTTAAAAGAATAGAAATTATTCCTTGCATCTTCTCGGACCACCATGGAATAAAAGTTGAACTCAGTAAAAACAGGAATCTTCATACTCATACAAAAACATAGACGCTAAATAACCTTATATTGAATGATAGCTGGGTCATAGATGAGATTAAGAAGGAAATTACCAAATTTTTGGAAAAAAAAAGGATAATGAAGACACGAATTATCAGAACATTGGGGATATTGCAAAGGCAGCCATAAGAGAGAAATTTATGGAACTGCAAGCCTTCCTCAAAAGAACGGAAAGAGAGGAAGTTAACAACTTCATGGGATGTCTCAAGCAACTGGAAAAGGGAGAACATTCCAACCTCAAACCCAGCAGAAGAAAATAAATACCAAAATTAGAGCAGAATTAAGTGAAATTGAAAACAAAAGGATTATACAACAGATCAATAAATCAAAAATTTGTTTTTTTTTTTTTGAAAAGGTCAATAAAATAGATAAACCTTTGGCTAACCTAACCAGGAAAAAAAGAGTAAAATCTCTAATTTCATCAATCAGAAATGGTAAAGATGGAATAACCAGAGACCCCTCAGAAATTCAAAAAATCCTTAACGAATACTACAAGGAACTTTATTCTCAGAAATATGAAAATCTGAAGGAAATTAACCAATACTTGGGAAGTACGTCACCTTCCAAGACTTAGCCAGAATGAAGTGGAATTCTTGGACAGGCCTATATCAAGTTCTAAAATAGCATTAACTATACAAAGTCTCCCTAAAAAGAAAAAGTCCAGAACTAGATGGCGTCACATCAGAATTTTACCAAACCTTTAAAGAGAAAATAGTACCTATATTACTTAACCTTTTCCAAAATATAGAAAAACAAGGAGTACTACCCAATACATTCAGTGAAGCAAACATTACCTTGATCCCCAAACCAGGAAAATACCAAACAAGAAAAGAAAATTATACAGCAATATAACTAATGAATATTGATGCAAAAATATTGAACAAGATCCTAACAAACAGAATCCAACAAACACATCAAACAAATTATACACCATGACCAAGTGGGTTTTATCCCAGGGTCTTAATGCTGGTTCAATATATGTAAGTCTAGAAATATAATTCACCACATAAATTAAAAAACAAAGACCATATGATTCTCTCAATTGATGTAGAAAAAGCTTTTGATATTATTCAGCATCCCTTCATGATCAGAACACTTAAGAAAATTGGTATAGAAGGGACTTTTCTTAAACTGATAGAAGCCATCTACAGCAAACCCACAGTCAATATTGTATTGAATGGAGTTAAATTGAAATCATTCCCACTCAGACCAGGAACAGGCAAGGTTGTCCATTGTCTCCACTACCCTTTAACATTGTAATGGAAGTTTTAGCTATCGCAATTAGGGAAGAAAAGGTGATCAAGGGTAGCCATATAGGGTCAGAAGAGATCAAACTTTCAGTCTTTGCAGATATGATTGTATATCTGGAAAATACAAGGGATTCTACTACAAAATTCTTAGAGGTGATCCAGGAATACAGCAGTGTCTCAGGTTACAAAATCAACACTCATAAATCTGTAGCCTTTATGTATACCAACAATAGTCAAACTGAAAAAACAGTCAAGGACTCTATTCTGTTCACAGTAATGCCAAAGAAGATAAAATATTTGGGAGTTTAACTAATAAAGGATGTGAAAAATGTCTATAAAGCAAACTATGAAACTCTAGGAAAAG
>CAUYPK010163885.1:0-31277 GCA_963574355.1 Loris lydekkerianus
TTCACATATACCCTTGTAAGACGTACCACAGGTGTAATCCCATCAATCACCCTCCCTCCGCCCATCCACTCCCCTTCCTCTCCTCCCTCTCCCCCTTCCCCACATTCTTAGGTTATAACTGGGTTATAGGTTTCATATGAACGCCATAAAGTACCGTAGATACTCAAGTATAAGCCAAGTTTTTTAGGCACAAAATTTGTGCCGAAAAACCCGAACTCGGCACAAATTTTGTGCCAAAAAAATCTCGGCTTATACTCGAGTATATACAGTATATAATTTTGAACTATCATTTTTAGCTGCGGAGGCATTGAAACAGAGATTGGAATAAACTGAATTTAGACTTAACCGTTTAAGTCACTGTGTTGGAATATTTAATTGAGATCATAAAAACATAATAAAATGTTCAATCACCCTGATTTGTCTCTGAAGTGAAATGGTTAAATTCTTTATACTATTATAATAAAAATTATATAAGAACCCAATCCTTTCAATGTATCTTTTGGATGTTTTCAAGTAAATGTATTAGAACAGTTATGTTTACATGACTTAATATTGTGTTGAACATTTTTTATTGACACGGTTCACCTTAAGGTACTGTTGTGTGACCAGAGATGCGAACAAACAGCCTACAGGTTCAAGGCCTTGTGTCTAGAGCAGGGAGAATCAGCTTAGGTCTGGTTGTCAGGGATGCTTCACAGAGGCCTGTGACAATACTAAATAAAGAAAGAGTGGGAAGGCAGCCCTTTCCCATCAGGGTGAAATGGTTGGAAATAGATCAGATTTCCTAGAGTAAACAGAGTGGATAAATCCACAAATTTCTTGGGGTTGGCCCTGCCCTTAAGGAACTGGAGTCTCAATAATTAGTTGAATACCTTCCATGGGCTTTTATTTCCTGGTGGATACCGGGATAGATACAAAGCAGCAGGTGTACTTCTCTCGCTATGTAAGGAGAGAAGATGGAAAACAACTGGCAGATGAAGTCGGAGAAAAAGCAGATTTTTAGCCACTAGAAAACTTGTGGCAATTTTAACCACATTATCTGCCACTCTCCTTCTGGTTCCAGGTCCTTTACTCTCCAAAGCTTTCTACCCTGTTATTCTGGCCTGGAATGTTCTTGGGATACCTGGTTCCTTCTCTTCCTTAAGTCTTAGCTCAAGGACCCCTCTCAAGAGAGGTCTCTGACCATCACTTGTAAAGAGCTATCATTCTACGGAAATCCATTTTCTATTTCAGGTGGTTCCTTCCATAGCAATTTTTGTAGTTGGTTATTGCATATTAATTTGTATTTCTTGTTTGCTTTTTCTTCTACCCTTACCCTAAACTAGAATGTAAAATTTTTCTCACCATTTTATGTTTAGGTATACCTACCACATGATACAGGGAGGGCTTGGCACAAAAACAGCAATTATTTACTCAAGAATGTTAAGAATAAGAATTGTATCTTAGAGGATGGTAGAATCTAGATGATAATAAAAGAAGTGGAGGCATCTGAGGATTGGGAAACACTGGCCTTAGTAAAAATATAGAGCCTGGTGCAGTGGCTCATGCCTATTATCTTAGCACTCTGGACAGCTGAGGCAGGTGGATCACTTGAGCTCAGGAGTTCAAAACCAGCCTGAGCAAGAGCAAGACCCCTTCTCTACTAAAAATAGGAAAAAAGAAGTCTGGATGAGCATCATGGCAGGCACTTGTAGTCTCAGCTACTTGGGAGGCTGGAGGCAAGAGGATCACTTGAACCCAAGAGATTGAGGTTGCTGTGAACCATGATGATGCCATAGTACTGTACCCAGAGTGACAGAGTAAGCCTCTATTTCAAACAAGAATAAAAACAAAAAAACAAGTGTGGAGGTAGAGGAATGTAAGATACACTTAGAAGACCAATTTAGTTTGAGTGAAAGGCTTGGGAAAGATAGTAAGGGCTGGGCAAAACATTAAATAGGAAATTCCAGCCAGGGTGTGGGAGGTTTTGAATGCCAGCCTAAGAATATCACTACTTATATGTGGTCAACTGGGAGTCACTAAACTTTGATGGAAACTGTACTTTCAAAACCTTAACCTGGCATGTCCCCTGGCACAATTTAACTGAACACATTATAGTTCCCTGTAGAGCAAAGGCTCTGTCCCTGTTGATCAAAGGCTCGATAGAGATTTCTGTGCATTCAATGCTGGAAAGAGCATTGGCCAAACTCACATGCTGGTGGGGAAGAGACATGACCACTTCCAGGCAGAACTCCATTTCCAGTGTGTACTCAGATGGCCCTGGATGAAGAGGTGAGTGACCGTACTTTGAAATCCAGGGTGTGGGGTCTTATTTCTTTATATCTAAATGTAGCCTATTTTAAGAGGCTTTGCAGGAGGCTTGGAGTCTAGACCACTGAGTTATAGATTAATGACTCTTGTCTTTAAAACTCAGGCTCTGCCACTTATTCGGGATGACAGGTAAATCAGAGTAACTTTCTCTGCCTCAGCTTTTGAGATTGTAGGCGGGACCGAAGAATGCCCTCCTTATGAGGAAGAGTGAGAACATGTGTCAGCACTGGCACATTCTTATACGGCACTCTCCATCCCAATGTTTCAGCTGTATCTCACTCCAAAGGCAGTTAAATAAGTGATAGCAATGTCCCTGTTTGGTACCCATAGCACCTACCTATGGTGCTATTATTCCGTTATCTACAATCATGATTGAACTAGCAACACTTGAAGGCTTTTGGTGAGCCTTTTCCTATCATTTGCATATCTCTGAACCTGTCAAAAGCCAGGAATGTTTGTCTAGGATCAGGATATCTGGTTATCAAGGATTTAATGCAATTTTAAAGTGGGATTCTATATATTTTTTTGTAACCTTCTGGTCCCAAACTTAGCATTCTTTAAATTATTTGTCATGGAAAATGAATAATAGTCACAGGTAAATTTCTATCTAACTATATCTTTTAACATCTTAAACTGAAGCTGTGTTAACTCTAGAGGTAGTCTGGTGTCCGAATCTACCCCTGGAGACAAGTGGTAGATGGCTCTGAAGGTGTCACTTTGACACTTTGGCCCTTAAGTTTCTCCCCTGCCAGTTAGAGGTTGGATCAGGTAATAACTGGGAGATCTTTACCTTGTGAGAGTCAACTGAGCAGGAACCTATATCCTAAGTTCTTTGAAAACTGCTGCAACAAAAAGGCTTCTGTGTATTGTGGGAGGTGAAACCAGATGACCTCTGAGGTCTTTTCCATTTCCAAATTCTATGTTTAAATGGATTCCATAGATTCTTACAGATAATAGCTACTTAAAGACATTGACATCATCCACTTATCCATGTTAGTAAAACTATTCATTTTGAAGCTTATAAATATTTCAGAAAACATGCCGGAATTCTATCTCTCCATCCCTGCTTAGATCATCCTTAGGTAATGGTCCCTTTAAGGTCTCCCTGACCTCTGTGCAAAGAAAGTTATCTGGGGGCGGTGAATACTGTCCTGCAAACTCACAGCTACAGAATCTTTATTCAAATCTTTTGTGGCTTTGCATCCTTCTACAAATTGACTTAACCTCTTGAACTTTCATATACTCATTTATGTCATGAAATATAAAATATGAAGTATTATTTACCTGCTCAATGATAGGAATATGTACCTGTACTGGGGGAAGTGGATAGATTCACAATGCTGGTGCTTTTCCCACGTGGATGATAGTAACCAAAGGGCTAGGCTTGTCCTCCAAATTGTATGCATGTTGGTAAAAATGAAATCATGCCATAAGCTTCACTGATGTACTGACCATTGCTAGGCTTGGGGCATGGAGATTAGTTTAGGACCTGGAGTGATAGTGGCAGTTGTCATGTTGTTTATCCTTCAATGTTTGTCCTACTTTCCTCCTTAGTTTCCACAAGACAGTGACCACCTTCACTAGACCATAAGTGAGATCCTTATTTTTCTATCCTCATTCCATTGCCTTCCTCAGTATTGGTGGCACAGAGCTGCATCTTCATATACATTTATGATAAATGTATACATTTATGATTAATGATAAATGTGTGACAAAAATAAAACAAACTACATCTAAACAGCATTGATTACGTGCCATCTACAGTGCTAAGTATTGCTAACATCCTATTCCTCACTCCGTGCCTTAAGGCAAGTGCCACCATTGTATGTATCTTAAAAATGAGAAAACTAAGACAGAAAGAAGTTAGGTGGCTTCTCCAAAGTTCAAAGATGCCAAGTATGGATTGGACTAGGGTAACTAGCAGAGCCCTGTCCTCTTAACTACTACCATATAATTACTTCTGTACACTTTGGTCACCATTTGTCTCTCACTGACTCTCACTACTTTGCTTTATTCTTTACACCTCTGGTCACTATACTCTGTTCACTTGCTGTGCCAGCCACGGCAGGGGGTATGCAGTCTGAAGTACCTTGACCAATACAGGAGTTGACCCTGTACAGTCAAAAATGCATGTAGTACTGTTGACTCCCCCCAAACTTACCTACTAATAGCCTACTATTGACTGGAAGCCATACTGATAACATAAAAAGTTAACTAATGTGTATTTTGTATATTATATGAATTATATAGTGTATTCTTATAAAGGAAAATGTTATCAAGAAAACCATAAGGAAGAGAAAAATGCAATTACCTTCCATTAAGTGGAAGTGGATCATAAAGTTCTTCATTTTCTTTTTAAAGATTTAAATGTTTACTCAAATTAATATGAAGGTACAAGTTTTAGGTTACACTGTTTTCACTTCCAGGATAAAGTTCCATTTGTAGAAGAGCCCCTCACCATTTTCATCTTCACATTGAGTAGGCTGAGAAGGAAATGAAATTGGTTTTGTCTCAGGTGATGAAGGCAAAGGAGGAAGAACAGGAGGGGTGGGCACACTCAGTCTGTTATTGAAGAAAACCCACATGTAAGGGACGCACATAATTCAAACGCATGTTGTTCAAGAGTCAACTGTTCTCTGCACGTTTTCACAGTTTTTTTCTCAGATAATTCCTCCTGCTCCAAGTATACTTTTCATTATTTCTCCTCCTAATAAATTAATACTCATCTTTCAAGACCCAACTCCAAAGACTGTTTCTGAAAATCTTTGACCACTGCCATTTATCAATCTCATTCTGCAATTCCATTTTGATTTCTTATTCTGTTAACCCATTCCACAAATACTTTAATGCTTACTATATATCAAGCACTATGCTAGTTTGTTTAAAGAATTGGAGGCTAATTAAATAATACGTGAATAAATGTAGAATTGCACCTGCTAAAGGCAGAGCTTAAAAAAGAGGACATAGCATGCATTCAGCCTCTGAAGGCTGAGGAAGGACTGGCAAGGTGAGGAACCACAGACAGGGAGGAGGACTGGAGTGTGTAAAGATCCATGGCAGGAGCAGGGCCCCCTCAAGGGATCATACAGGGAAGGGAAGGGGCTTCCTGACTTGTGGTGAGGCTGGAGGAGGCAGTAGTGGCCAGACCATGCAGGTTTCTATACCAGGTAAAGAAAGTTGGTACTGGCATGATGCAGTGGCTCATAGCTGTAATCCCAGAAGTTTGGGATGCAGAGGTGGGAGGAATCCTTGAGGCTGGGACCAGCCTGTGCAACACAGCAAGATCACATCTCTATAAAAAATTTTTAAAAATAGAGAGGCATGGTGGTGCGCAGCTATATTCCCAACTACTTGGGAAGCTGATTGCTAGGATCACTGGAGCCCAGGAGTTCGGGCAGTTTACTGTGATCATGGCAGTTTACTCCAGCTTAGGTGATAGAGTGAGACCTTGTCTCAATTAAAAACAAAACAAAAAAACCTAGCATTAACTTGGAGAATGTCTGAAGAACAATGAAAAATATTTGAAGGGCCTTCAGCATGGTGATGATGCAATTAGATTTGTCCTTTTGGAAAGGACAGTCCAGCTCCTGTCCACAGTGCAGACTGGAAGAATGCTGGAGACAGTGGCAGTGTGGTTAGAAGCCATTGCCATCTGGGCAAGGATGTGGGTTAAAGAGCTGCTTTTGTGGTAACAGAAGCTGCTGCAGAGAAGTCAACAGGCCCTATGGGGGTGTCAAGTGGTCACACCAACCAGCGTGGTAATAGATGCGATTTGAGGGTGAGGGTTTGATGAACAGCAGGTTTCTGGTTTGCCTAAGTAAATAGATGAGATAGAGAGTGCTGGAAGACGACTTCCTTCTTGGCTTATGTGTGTACTCGTTTCTTTTTTCTTTTTTTAAGGTGGTGATGATGTGTAAAGAGGAGGAATCTCATTAGTTTATATACTGCATCCATTTGAGTTCCTTATATATGTGTTTCCTCAATTAGCTCATAAGCAATTTAGGTCCAGGGAGGACTTTTTATTTTTACATATCACTCCGGAGCTCAGCTTACAGGTTTATTTAATAGGATGGCTCTCCTTAAATTGAAGAACAAAAAAAAAAGCAAAAAAAAAAGAAAAACAAAAAACCTTTTAAATAAGCCTACACAAAGCAATATAAAAGCACATTCAATATGAATAAGAAAGTATAAAATTCAAGGACATATGTAGGGGAATTGTTAGTATCATTTTTGTTAGTTTGGACTATCAAAACTTCACCTAACCTTGACCTTATTTTTTAGGCACATAATAAAGCCTTTAAAAAATTGATCTAGAATCCCTATTCTAGTGTCAGAATTAATTCCTAGGGTTAGAGTTTGTCCTCTGCTTTCCTCTGTTCTCTATTTTCCACATTTGACCTTTAGGTCCTCTGGGTGTGAAGATGTCTAAAATTTGAATTTTCTAGTCCTGTTACTTCTCTGCTTATCCCATTTCTGGAGATTCTTTAGACGTCCCTCAACCCCATACTACGGAGAGTCTGTCCACAGTTTCAGTCTTTCTCCTGGAGATGTGAATGAACAGAAGGCTGTGGACATTTCTAACTTCCCCGAGTTTTCCTTTTCATTCTTCCATGGGGAAGGAAGGAGGAAGGAATCTGGGCTAACGACATACAGCATAAACCCTGGAAGTGACTTTTTCCAGTCCAAAGGTTTCTTTTGCTTTATTCTTTTTGTTTGTGTGAAAATAATTACTTTTGCCTGCTCCCATCAGGAATTATTTTTAGTTCCCTTATCCTACTCCTTCTCTTTCTAGCAAGTGCTTCTTTTCGTAAGGTGCTATATGAACAGGATTGTTACCCCATTCTAAGCGTCATAATCCATTTGCTAGTGCATCCTGGCCGGTGAAGGACAGTTGCAGACAGCCCTTGCTCCGGGCATGTGTGCATTCAAAGCACCCATCAGTATTACTGGGCAGGGAGGTTCTTTCAGAAGAATGGAACCGATTTTGAAAATCATTGTGGGTAATCAGTGGGACAGTGAGGAGGTTAGAAATGGCTTTTTATGCCTGAAGGAGATGAGAAAATCTTCCCAAGTGCTGTCAGATGATAGATAATTTGAAACCCCTTGAAATTATTTATTGGAAACAGCTACTAAAAACTCAGCACAGTTTTTCGCTTGACAAGATGGGGTTGTTTCATATTTTAAACATTCAAAGGAAACCGCAGGAAAGCTGTCATTAAGAGATCAGTGAATCAAGCCAGTGAGTGAGATAATTGTTTACTAAAGAGGAAGTTGAATTTTTAATGTCTCATCAGTGATAGAGGGATGAGAAGGGGTGCAATGTATGCTCATTTCCGAGTGAGTGAAAGCTTGAGACATAAAAGAGAAGAAAACATCTTTAGGAATCTAGAAAAACGAGAACAATTCTGGATCACTTTTCTGATGGTGGTGCCAGATAAGGCTGTGATTTGGTGTTTATTTGCCTGTTCCAATCAAAATGAAGAGCTGTTTGGGAGAGATTTCCTGTAAGTGGCTGCTTTGGAGAGGCAGCCAGTGTCAAATGCCACTAATTGAAGGAGCTGTAGTCATTTGAGTGGAACTGGAAGCAGCTCTGAGTGGCAGGATAATGAAACAAAACACAGGCAGCAGAAGCACCACAGAGAAGTAATAACAGAAAACCCAGGAGCTGCTGCTCCAGCGCTGCTAAACTGTCCAGAAAAACCTTCCATCCTTGTATCTGCTGAGGCTTCTGTGGCAGTAGAAGTCCTGTGTTCCCTATGTGAGTTCAAACCACTTTGAGAAGAACAGAAGTCAGCTGGAAATACAAATTTTAGCTTTCATCCAGGTGGAACTCTTTGGTGAAGGTGCCTCACTGCAATTGATAGAAGATTTGCTTGCACTGTGAGTTCCCCAAAAGGAAATTGCTCCCTTGGTGTAAAGAGATGTTGGAAAACTACAGGCATGGCTTCCAGGGGCAGAACTTTAAGGCTAAGCTGCCTGAGGCCAAAGTAGACCAGGCTTTCTGAAGGAAGGCACATTTCAGAAAGAAATAGGGGAGGTCTGATTGAGCTCTGCCCATTCCTGGGCAATAGTCATCTTGGCCTCAGCATGAAGGGCCGAGAGGCCAGCAGTGTTCCTCTGAGGTTACTACACTCAGAAATACATGTGTGGAGGTGCCAGTTTTTCTCCCCCACACAATAGCTCAGGCCATAAGGTTACACTACATGGTATGCCATGTAGTAGCGCTGGGCGCTTTCCATTCTTATTCATGAGTTCTACAGCGTCCATCACACGGTGCTTAGAAAATCATTGTGGATTGATTTCACATGTTCTTGTAATTAGAGACATCGTCAAAGGGAAAAACAATTATCACTCAACATCGGTAGTGGGTATTTGCATCACAGCGTGGGGGTGTATGGTGACTTACAGCTGGGCATGGGTCAGCAGCTTCACATCACCAGTTCTGTCTATATTTGGAATTTGGACCTTGCTACCAAGTAGCAAAGAGGCCATGTAAGTGTCCGTTACCCTCTTTCTACAATGAGTCTCAGATTTACCTAGGTGTCTCTGGGGCTTCTAGTAAAAAAGAGACTGGGTTTGATGGCTCATTTTAAGGCTCAAAATTAAAAAAAAAAAATGTTTGGGCAGCAACATGCTGGAAACAGTGGTCTTGGGGAGAAACTTACTGTAAAGAAAGGGGAAGTAAACATGATGCCCGAGTTTTAAGGACAAAATGTTGGTTGGACAGACATTTTGCTTAAGGCATCCCCCCAAACTAGACTTTGGGCCTTAACTACATTGTACAGCTAATCATATGGTATAGGCTAGTTTTGTGGGTGCCTTAAGCAAAATGTCTTGTGAGTAAATTGTGCGATTCTTGACATGCCAGTACATTGGGTCCTTAGCTGACTAGTGATGATGGAACTTCCACTCATGTTTTGAAGAGTGAGGACCCTACCTGAATCAGGAAGACCAGCAGAGCCAGGGCAGCAGTGAGTGGGTAAGTGGGGGCAGATCTCTGCTGGCCGCTAGGGCACCCGTAAGTGACCATTGAGTGAAACAGAACTCCGGACTGCGCACTTCTCCTCTTGGAGACCACTTTAAGTGTATAGGGTCTGAAGCCAGGCTGCCTGAGTTAATTCCCACTACTTCCTCTTTCATTTGTTCTCTGTGGCATGGATGTGATCACTCTTTGTAGTTCTAGCATATGTGAAAGATAATACTGATTTCATGCAATGTATTGGGAGAATTAGATGAGTTGTTACACATATATGTACAACTATGTGTGTATATATGTGTACTGTACATATATAAAGAACTTAAAACATCTCTTGGTGCAGGGGAAGCACTATATGAATGTTAGGTGTTAGTGTAATTACATCCATATTGGCAGTTATGAAGGCCTATGTAACTCAGACTCTTCCCAGAAGGTCATGTGTTTCCTGTTACTACATGTCCCACCAAATACATTATCCTGGGGGAGGTTACTTCACTAGCAGGGCTTATGCTAGATGGTCTAGCCTGCACATTGCTGCAGTGCCTGTGGGTTGTCTTCAGTTACTGCTGCAGAACATGAAGGCCCCTGTGTCCACCAAGGATAGTTCTTAATCCCATTCACTGCTGTTTGATACTCTTACCACTCAAAGGACTAGAAGTCATGGTCTGTCACTGGCTTTCATGCTAGACTAGAGTTATAAGGGTGGGAGAGAGTGCACAGAGGAGAAGGAATGACTTTCTGTCTTGCTAGCTCTCCCAGATTGCTGGAAGATTGAGAATAGGTTACAGGTCATGGGAACCTGGTAGCAGCTTAAGGGTAGCATTTTAGGGGAATTGGAAGATTCACCTGTTTCCTAGATGTGGTGGGGATGAGGCATCAGACATGGGGATTCTCAGAGAAGGCCAAGTACTAACAGCTGCCAGGGATTATGGGAAAACTTCCTGTTTGGGGTTTCCCCCATCAGGCCCATGTTCCAGTTTATTCGCAAACTTCCCAAGAGTTACTGGGCAGCCACTCATGAATGATCTCCTTTGAATAGCCATAGAAGTTGATGTGGTTACGAGTCATATTCCTTCTCTTTTTAACAAATTTTGATGAAAATGGACAAGGCATACATATGCAGTGTGATGAATTTTTGTGAAGTGAGTCGCTCATGAAACCACAAGGATTAAGAAGGAGAACATGACTATCTCCTCAGAAACCAATCCCACCACCCTTCCCACTTGTTACTTCACCCAACAAAAGAAACCACTGTTCTGATTTTACCATCACAGATTAGTGTTACCTGCTTTAGAACTTCATGTAAATGGAATCACAAAGCTGGTTTCTTCACTCTGGTATCTGGCTTCTTTGGTTTATAATCACATTCATCGGTATGTCATAGGTCGTAGTAGTAGTTTGTTCATTTTCTTGCTGTCTTATGTGTACTGTGAATACCCCACAACCTAAGTCTTCTGTGAACCCCAATATAAGGCTACTATGGAAAATGCTGCTCTGATAATCCTTGTGTATGTATTTTGCATAATGCCTATATATAGTAACTAAGAAAATGCTATGAAAACTATGTTGAACAGTTTGATAAGAATATTTCAGATTGTATATGAAACCCACACATTGTACACCTTGATTGCACTTATGTACACAGCTATGATTTAACAATAAAGATAAATAAATAAATAAATAAATAGAAGTGTAATTGCTGAATAATGGGCAAGCATAAGTCTGGCCTTAATAGAATTGGCCAGTTCTCCTAAGGGAGAATAACAATATGGGTGTCCATAAAGTTCATGTGCAATTTACTATGTTAAACTATTTTAAATTGCACATGGACTTTATATCCACCTTGTATATTCTCACCAAATGGCTTATGGGAGCCCCAGTTGCTCCATATGCTGCTGTTCCTGGGTCCTGCCAATCTCTTTAATGTTTTGTTTACAGTTTTAGCTATTCTAGTACCAGCAGTTCTTACCCAAGTCCCAGTCTCCAGACTACTGGCTGTTCTTATCTACGAAGTCAACTAGATATTGTAGTTGTAGCTGTTCCTCTTGCAGGAGAACATTAGACACTTTAGTCAAATATTTAAAATACAGTTGCCTAAACTACATTGATGGAATGTTCTCATCTAGCAGAGCTTTTAATCCCAATCTGCTTCTCAGTTTAAGTTGTTTCCTTTTTATATGTTAGGGTTCTCAGCCAGGAGCCTGGATCAGACGATCTGGGGGTGGCTTTTGTAAAAAGAACTGTACTCTCAACACTTTAAGGTAGGATCTCTGGTTGTACTTTTAAAATTCTAATATTTCAACTCATGTTTGTTGTTTCTATGGGTGCTGCTATTATATGATTGATTATCATTGTGTCTATTGAATTTAAAAATGAATTATTCCTTACTTAAACTCCCTAGGAAATTGAGTCGTCTATTAAAAATATTGGGGACAGAATACTTTTTTTTTTTTTTTTTTGCGCAGTTTTTGGCTGGGACTGGGTTTGAACCCACCACCTCTGGTATATGGGTCTGGCCTCCTACTCCTTTGAGCCACAGGCACCCCCTGGGACAGGATACTTGTTAATAAAGTGTAGTACCAAGAGTTGGGTAGAGGTTCAGGTGAAGAGAGGGAAGCAGGGCTTATATAGGGTTGCCCTTGTAAGGCTGTGAAATCTAGTCCCTTAAAGGTAGTGGTTGGGTAATGTTGTAGTTGTAATTTTTGGGTTTCTGATAGGAAACTCTTTCAAGGGGAGGGAGTAAATAAGCTCTATGCTTTCACCAAATAGTAGCCAAAGGGGGAAGGGAAAAGTCCAATAGGCAACGTATCTTAGGAGGACATTTTTTTTTCCTGCTAATTTTTATCTTTGGTTACAAAACTTCTGACAAAGAAAAGGCATCTCACCTTTAAACGTGCCATCCTTAGTTTGGAATCAGCTTTTCAAATTTTCCTCTAATTCTTTGTCATCCCAACTTCTAAGGGCACTGAAATCAAGAAAGAATGCTTTAGATTTACTGATGAAAAAACCAAATGGCCACTTTTGGAGAGTATATTAAATTTGTGTCTTCCTGACATCAAGGTATAGCTCAGAATGTTACACAAAGGTAATTCCCATCTGTTTCTGTGTAGCTGAATTTGAGAATGGTGAAAGTAGTTGCTTGTGGATCATTTTCCCTCTGGATCGTTTATATAATCAATTGCCATTTGAGTAGTAAAAAGTTCAACCTCACCCAAAAGGAGGGTTGGTCTGTGCCATTGACTTTCAGGAAGTAATCTCTAAATTCCTGGAATATCATTGTTTGCCTGAGGTCCCTGAGTAACATTAGATAATAAGACAGTGTGATTTAGGGTGAGGGATTTAGATCAAGTGGTATCAGATGGATTTTCCAGAGGGACTACAGACAGTTCTTACATGTGGGCATTCAACCATGCCTGGATGATGAAGCCCCAGTAAAAATTTGGACATTAAGGTTCAGAAGAGCTTTCCTGAATGGCAATGCTATGGACATATTATCACATAGCAATTCTGGGAAAAGTAGTGCTATCCCTGAGTCCACTGGGAGATGACAGTTGAGAGCTTTGTGCTGGAAGCTTTCCTGGACTTTGTCCCTATATCTCTTCCTTTGACTGATATAATATGTATCTTTTCACTGTTGTATATTATGATTGCAAGTATGACAGTTTACAGTGTGTTCTATGAGTCCCCATAGCAAATTATTCATGGTGTTGAGGACCTTGAACTTACAATTTTTTTAAGAAGTGTAGATGATCTTGTGGCTGTCTTCCTCTAACTTGCTCCATTATGTTTTTGGTTAAAGAATGGCTCATATTTGGAGGCTTATATGCTTTTGTTGGAGTTACCTTATTGTCATTTAGTTTTGAAAAAATTCTACTTTGGAGAAGCAGGGAAGGTTTTCCTTAATCTCTGATGCATTCTAAAATATGGCCAAAGTTTGTATTCTATCTAGTTTAGTTCAGCAAAAATCACTTTTGTTGAAGATCCTTTTTTATCAGATGAATTATGGCAAAGTCTTTGCCTTCAAGGAATTTTTATTTTGTCCTAGGATAGAAGGTGAACACCACCATGAAATTAATAATTCTAGACAGTCTGGGGAGTTAGCGAAGAAGAGAGATTACAACACAATAGAAAGTTTAGCATTAGAAACATTGCACTTAAATCTTGAAAGTGTAGGAATTATGAAGATTTTATATGTTGAAGTAGAGATTACATACATTTATAAAATCATAGAATATGAAGGCCAGAAGGAAATTTAGAAGTCATCCAGCCCAATGGTTTGCAAATGTTTTCAGTAGACATGACTCAGGTTTTCCCTGAAGGTTTTGTGGAAAGGTGGAGGCTCCCAAGTTCCTGGCTTCATTAGAGGCCCTCTATTTTTTTTTTTTTTTTTGTACCCTATTTTATATGTGACTTCACTTTTACAAACTAATTTACTGTTCAAACACACATATCCAGATACATAGATCTAGAAATCCCTTTATCTTGTAGACTTTGTGAATAGCATGGCATCAGGGAAGACTTTTGAAAGGAGAGTGATATTTTTAAACTTGTACCTTAGGTGATCTATTAGTTATGCATATAATCACTTTCTGGGAGGAGTGCACACTGAAATTGGGAGAGTGAAGGTGAGGTGGGTAAATGAGAATGACATCTTGGAAGGAAGATGAACTTGTTGCTTGTAGCAGCTAGAAAATGGAAAACAGAATCCAAGATCAACCATTCTGAGATGATTAGATGGCTCTATTCATACAGTGAAGGGAAAAAAAATCTTCCCTTCCTGAGAGATGACAAGGTTGGTTCTATACAAGTAGAGAGTAAGTTGCCAACAATGCTGGTAGGTAGATGGAACTGTGGGATCAAAGAATTATGTACTTAAAGGTACTCTGCAATCCATTAGGAAGACCAATGTCATTAAAGAGATGAGAAAAATTCCACCCAGGAGACAGGCAGTTTAAATTATCCTAATAAATGCTTGAAAGAAGTCTTTTAAATGCATTTGAGTTGTATTACACATGAAAGATGACTTTCTGACATGAATACATTTAAAAGTCTTATGTTGTTTTAATAGGAATGCTAACACTGGCTTTTTCTTAACTAGGAGAGATTAGTCTTTTAAAAATGTTATTCTGATCCTAATTCCCTGATCAAAACCTTTGGTGGCTATTTTCAGAGATGCCCAAATTAGAGAAGGTTCCTTTCCTAGATCAGACTTTATATCAATTATTTCAACTGCAAAGTATGTGCATCTCAGGAAACTAACTCCAAAGACCAGTCAAAAGAGTTCCAGATTTCCCTATTCTGGATCAAATATAAGATGAAACAAAACAAAAGGCTAGACTTTCTATTATGTAGAAGGACACAATTCTTAGAGATCCCTATGAGACAGGGTTGCAGAGTATTCAAGAGCTGATCCAGGAATTCTATACCTCAAGTAAGTCACTTATCTCCAGTCTAACATTTCTTGTTTTTCTTTAGAAACTTAGGAGCTTGGAATGGATACTCTCTAAGAAGCTTCCAAGTCTAAGAGTTAGTTGTTTTATCCAGTCTGCTTTGTTCTATGTCATTTAAAGCATGAAATGAAATATAACTTAAAATTTTAAAACAAAATTCCTCAGACTTATTGGAATATTTTCTTATTGGTTCTTTTATTTATTCATTAATCCATCTAGCATGCATTCTTTTTTTTTTTTTTTTTTTTTTTTTTTTAAGTCTGTGAGAGTCGTCAGGGAAAATGTTCTTTAGGAGGAGAGTGTCATCGTGATTCTTTAATTATGTAGTGCTGTTCCAATCTGGATATCTTTGTACTTATCTTTCAGAGTAATTAAACAGTCCATTCACCCTTAATGTCTTATATGAAATACCTGATAATGTAAGCACATAGTCTAGAAGAGAGTGGAAAAGTTATTTGAGAAATGCAGGGAAAATATAGGAAACCATTGGATGAGGAGTGATAGTCAAAATGACAATTATAGGCATTTATTATCCTATTTTTATTTTTTACACAAGAGAGAATATATTTAAAAAAGAGATGTGAGCACCTGCATTGTCTGTGTTCATAGATGTTGATTTGTGTGTATGTGTGTGGTGGGGTGGGGAGCAGAGAGAGAGGGAGAGAGACCCCTGTGAGCAAGTGACAACTTCTGGGCCCTTCACTTGTCAGACAGCTCTTCCATTTAGAGATAATGTTGACTTTGGAGAAGTCTAGAATTTTGTCTCTTAGACATAACTCTCTAGTAAGAGGAATACAGTAGCACAAAAACATTCACTCAAATGATTTTTAGCTGTCTATTCTAGGACATACTTAGAAGTTCTTCAACTCAGCTTTCATAATAAAAGAAATTTACTTTGGGGACAGTGATCAACATCACGTCAAAACAGATGACAACTCCCCCACATAGAAATTAATTAATAAAAAATTGTGATACATATATACAATACATATATACAACACAATACTATTTAGCCATAAAAAAGAAAGTCTTGTCAATTGCAACAACAAAGATGAAATCAGAGAACATTATGTTAAGTGAAATAAGTCAAGTGCAGAAAGACATATCTCACATGTCTTCACTCATAGATGGGCGCGAAATACTAAAATAATTGATCTTATGGAGGTACACGGTAGAATGATGGTTACCAAAGGCTGGGAAGAGTAGTAGGGAGGAGGGAAATAAAATGGGGATGGTGAATAGGTACAAAAATATAGTTATATGGAATGAACAATATTTGATTGTGCAACAAAGTGACTATAATCAATGAGAAGTTAGGGTATAATTTAAAATAACTAAATACTTGAAGTGATAAATACCCCAATTACCCTGATTTGATTATTACACATTGTATACTTGTATCAAAACATGTAACCTTTAAATATATACAATTACTATCAACCTAGAATAACTAAAAATAAAAAATTAAAGATAACTTCCAGGGAAAACAAAATGAGGTTTCAAAAATTAAAATAGAGTAGCCGAAATGTTTAAAAAATTAGTATAATAAGAAGATAGAGTTGAACATAGATGACTCTAACAGGTTTATGAAAAGGAGAGAGAAATAGTAAGAAAAACATAGGATCATTATAATAGGTCCACCGTGTAACAAATAGAATACATAAAAAGAAAAGAAAAAACTGGTGGGAGAAAATGACAAGTAATATAAGAAAAATTTTCAGAGCTGAGAAACATGAGTTGTCATAATGAAAGAACTCACCAAGTGCCCAGCAAAATTCTGTGAAAATAGACACATAAAAATTAGAATGTAATTTCAGAACATGGGGAGTATAATAAGATTGTAAAATTTTAAGAGAATAAAAACCAACTATAAATACAGCAAAACCAATTTCATACAAGAGGTCAAAATGAGAATGGAATTAAACTTTTTCAACACAAAAATGGAAGCCAGAAGACAAGGGGGAAATCTTTGTTGAAGGGGCAATGTTTGAACTTGGAATTTTTTTTTTTTTTTTTTTTTTTTTGCAATTTTTGGCCAGGGCCAGTATACATGGGGCCCATGCCCTACTCCTTGAGCCACAGGAGCCACCCTGAACTTGGACTTTTTTATGGTCAAAGCTATCCTGATTATCATTAAGAAAGTAGTAAAAAACATGTTTCAAATGCACAAACTTTTTGAAAAGAACAAAACTGTTCACTATCCTCTCTTGATTAGGAAGCTACTAGTATGATTAGTACCTGTAATATAATGGTAGACACAAAATAAATATATGCCATCAAATATGATTTTTACAAAGCATGCTAAGTGAGTAAAATTCAACCAATAGATTTAAGTTTTGTTTCCTCAGCTGCAACTAAAGATTTGCCAAGGTGGCTGTTGAGTTAATTGCAAAGGGTGTTTTCCTCCAATCCTAAAATTAGCCAACAGGAAAACCATGTTGGATATAGGAGAGCATCTTTTCATACCCTTCTCAGAGAGCCACTGATAGCTCTGAGGACTGAAGGTTGCAGGCTGTTCAAATCTCAAAAACAACATTGCCAGCCAGCTGACTGGAAGCAATCTGGTGCTGAGCTACCCCAGAGTGTTTACTGAGCTCACTCTCCAGCCTGCTTCCCTTGGGGCATTACTCCCTGCACCCTGGGCAAACAGTCTTCCTTGGGTCTGTGAGTTCTACATATCCACTTTTTATGAAAGCAGGATGCATCTTTGTGTGCTATGGAAATGAGGTTGCTTAGTAAAGGCAACACATAACTGGAAAAAGAAGAACCAAGAACAATGTCTTACATTTGAATCATCTCTTGGATTTTGTACTTTAACGAACTGTTTGATCCTTGAAACAAGACTGTGGGGGTAGAAAGTCTGTTCTTTTCCTGTTTAGTGACTAAGAAAATCCTAACTAATTAGGAGCTAAAAGAGCTAGTTCCTGGGATTCTGTATTTTCATTTGAGTGACCTTTACTTTATTATTCTGAGATTCCAAAAAAGAATTAGAAAGTGCCTTTAGGCTTCAGTCCCACTCATCCTTATCTCCACTTTAGAAAGAGCATTTCCTCTGGGATCCCAGATTAATTTGCTCTTACTTGGTGGTCATTATCATTTTAGAACTAGTGCATAGCATATTGTAGGTTACATGTTTATATGTGTAAGGTAAGGTCCCTATGGTAGTTGTGTCCCTCACCCAGGAGGTGTGCCATTTACCCTTACATTGTGCCTATTAGGTGAGAGCACACCAATCTTCCTCCCTTCTCACCACTCCCCTCAACTTGAATTAAGTGAGTTTTTCTCTTGTCTTGGCGTGTATTAGATCTCTACTGGCTTCATATTAGTATGAAATACATTGGCTATTTGCTTTTCAGTTCTTGTGATACTTTACTAAAGAGAATATTCTCAACTCTAGTCAGGTTAATACAACAGAAGTAAAGTCTCCATCTTTTTTATGGCTGAATAGTATTCTATGCTATACATATACCACCGTTTATTAATAATTTATGTATAGAATGGCACTTGGGTTGATTTCACATGTTGGCAATTATAAATTGAGCTATGATAATCAATCTAGTACAAATTTCCTTATGATAAAATGATTTTTTCTCTTCTGAGTAGATACCTAGTAATAGAATTGCAGGATCAAATGGAAGGTACATTTTGAGGTTTTTGAGGATTCTCCATACTTCTTTCCAAAGAGGCTATATTAGTCTGTAATCCCATCAGTAGTGTAAAAGTGTTCCTTTCTCTCCACAACCATGCCAGAATCTGCAGCTGTGAGACTTTGTGATGTGGGCTATTGTCACTGGGATTAGATGGTATCTCAAGGCAATTTTGATTTGCATTTCTCTGATGATCAGGTATGCGAGCATTTTTCTTGTGTTAGTTGGCCATTCATCTGTCTTCCTCAGAGAAGGTTCTATTCATGTCTCTTGCCCAGTGATAGATAGATTTCCTCTTTTTTTTTTTTTTTTTTGATTAATTTGAGTTCTCTGTACATTCTAGTTATCAATCCTTAGTTAGATTCATAAATTTGTGGAATGCAAATACCGTATATACTCAAGTATAAGCCGAGTTTTTTTGGCACAAAATTTGTGCCGAGTTCGGGTTTTTCGGCACAAATTTTGTGCTGAAAAAACTCGGCTTATACTCGAGTATATAGGTATATTTTTCCATTCTGAAACCACACTTTTTTGGATATTTACACTGTTTCAAGCAAAGTTCTAGGTATATTCCATGAATAAACATAAAATTTTCATGATATATTTTTGAGGTTGGTGGCATTGTCTTAATTTCCTTAATGATTTTTTAAAAAATAGCAGAACGACTGTTCTATATCACAACACACAAGCAAAAATCCCAATCAAATGACACAGACTATTGTAAGACTGAAAAGTAAAATGGACCCTACTATGTATATCCATATGTAGACGAACTCTAGGAGCTAAGATTTTCCTATATATCCTGGAGTAGGGTGGACTTGTCATAGATAGCTTTTATAGTGTTGATGTACGTTCCTTCTATACTTAATTTGTTGTGAGTTTTTATTATGAAAGGATGTTGAATTTTGTCAAATGCTTTCACAGTACATACTAAGGTGATAATGTGACTTTTGTCCTTCATCCTGTTAATGTGATGTATTGTGTTTTTTGATATGCATTTGTTGAACCATCCTTGCATTTCATAAATAAATCCTATGTTTTATGGTATATGACCCTTTCAATGTGCTGCTGAATTTGGTGAGTAGTGTTTATTTGAGGAATTTTGCATCTATGTTCATCAGAAATATTGGTCCATAATTTTCTTTTTTTGTTGTGTCCTTGTTTGGATTTGGTTTCAGGGTAATGCTGGCTTATAAAATGAGTTTGAAAGTATTCTGTCCTTTTTATATTTTCTTCAAAGTTTCGAAAGGATTGGTATTAGTTATTTTTAAAATGTTTGGAAGAATTCAGCTGTGAAGCCATTAGTTTCTTTGCTTTTATTTGATGGCAGATTTTTTAGTACTGATTTAATCTTACTTGTTATTGGCCTGTTGAGGCCAATGTTTATAATTCATTGTTGGTAGGTTGTATGTTTTTAGAAATTATTCATGTCTTCTAAGTTATCCAATTTATTGGTATATAATTGTTTGTATATCTGTGTTTTCAGTTGTAATGTCTCCTCTTTTATTTATGATTTTGAGCCTTTTCTCTCTGTTTTTAGTCTAGCTAAAGGTTCTCAATTATATTACCTTTCCATAGAACCAATTCTTAATTTCTTTTATCTTTTATTGTTTTCTGTTTTATACTTCATTCATTTCTGCTCTGATTCTTGTTCTCTTCCTTCTACTAACTTTGGGCTTAGTTCTTTTTCTAGTTCCTTAAGATGTAACATTTGGTTGTTTATTTGAGATCTTTCTTTTTTAATATAGGCATTTATTGCTATAAAATTCTTTCTTACTGCAGGGAGTAATTAGTTTTAGTATGTTCTGTTTTCATGATTTTCTTTTTATCTTATATTTCATTTCTTCTATGACCTATTGATTGTTTAGGAGCATGGTATTTAGTATGCACATAGTTTTGAATTTTCAAGAGCCTCCTTGTTCTTAATTGCTTGTTTCATACCAGTGTGTTTGAACAAAAAAAAATTTTGATATAATACCAGTCTTCTTAAACTTAAGATTTCTCTGTGGCCTAACATGATACATCCTGAAGAATGTTCCATGTGCACTTGAGAAGGATATGTATTCTTCTGCTTTTGAAGGGAATGTTTTCTCTGTGAGGTTCAATTGGTCTAAAATGTAGCTTAAGCCCAGTGTTTCCTTTGTCTTTGAAGTCCCATACTATTGTTATACTGACAGCGATCTTTCTCTTCAGATCTGTTAATTTTTGCTTTATATGTTAAGGTGCCTCATGGTGGGTACACACATAAATATGTGATATAGTATTAATGCATTGGCCCTTTATTATAGAATGAACTTCGTTGTCTCTTCTTATAGTTTTATTTAAAGCGTATTTTGTCTAATGTAAGTATAGCTACCTTATCTTTCTTTTGGTTTCTATTTTCAATTCCCTTAACTTCCTATATGTGTCCTTAAAGGAGAAAGGAGTCTCCTATGGAGAGCTACATTTGGGTCTTGTTGCTGTTGTTGTTGTTTTTTGATGCTTTTAATATCATTATTTGTGTTACACGATATACAACCAAGGATGATGTCAATACTGGTATGGAAATGTTAGAAAAAATATTATACACGGCTCATATTTTCCACACACCTTCCTGGAAATAAATCAGTGAGCATGGAGAAACCTGGCTGGGTGGCAGCCACAGCTGAGGGGAGGTGGAGTGTTCAGGCAGTATCTACAAGGGGGAAAGTGGCAGGGGGGCAAGCTAAGGCCTTGATTCTTCCCTTTAGCCTCCCAGACAGGGAAGGAGGAAACCACACGTTCTCCCTAGACACAGAAGCTACTGGCTGCTAGGTTCCTGCCTCTCTGCCACATACACACTGCCTTGGTCAGAAGCCCTTGCCTACAAGGGAACTAGCGTGTCCTGTAAGGAGGGAGCTTTTTCCTGGTTCCTCAAGGCCACAGAGATTAAACAATGGGCCAGAGTCACACAGCAAATTAGTGGCAAGGCAGCAGTTTAAATAAGCCCAGAAAAGAGGAGGTACCCATGTTCCAGAAGGATAAGTCAAGGAGTCCAGAGTGGTGGAGGTGGTGGTGGTGTGGTGGGAGGCCTGGTTCTGGGTCCTAGATGACAGTGGGTGGGGATGCTGGCTGGGGTGGGAGATGGGCTCAAATGGACCCTGCAGGTACTTTTTCTGTCCCTTGCCCCCTTCTGGAATTTTCTTATCTAACTAGAAGTCCTGCACTAGGAGATCTAGGGGTGGGTTGGAGGAGTGGTGGCAGGGGGCAGGTGAAGAGCTGCATCCCTTTGCAGTTGGGTGTGGTACAGGGGGAGTTGCTACCTTTCCTGACACAGCAGCCTCACTCCCTGCTTTCGTCACCCCCCTTCCAGCTCCTACCTCTCAGGACTGGCATCCAGCGTGGGCTGTGAGTCTGTCCATTGCATGCTCACACAGCATGTGAGTGATATCGTGAGAGTGGATACACTAACACATGTGGGATGTCAGCCTGGAGGAATGGGGGAGTACATACCTTGGGCCTGTGATGTGAGATTTGTGGGGCATAGGCTTGAGCAGTCTTAGACTACCCTGTGCTTTCATTTCATTTTTCTTCACATTGGGTCAGATTGCCTAGCTTCAAGTCGAGAAAGCTATTTTTTAATACATTCAGCCATTACCTTTTTTAAAAATTCATTTTCTTTTGCATTTTTTGTTGTTTTTTTTATTGTTTTTAATATTGTTTCACAATATTACAGGGGTAAAAATGTTTTTGGTTCCATGAATGACTTTTGTTATGCTTGACACACATAGTATACATTGTACCACTTAGGTAGATTTTCACCCATCTTTTCCCCCACTACCTGCTTGATTTCTAATGACTTTTATTTCCTTTTTCAGTGTTATTTTTGAGACCTATGATTGCCTCTAGCCCCTCAGAAGAATCATTGGAATGCCTCAGGTGTGGGCTAGGGCCCTGGAATTTCCATGTGAGTCCTTATTCTCTGCCATAATGGAAAGAGATGGGGGAGCGAGCCTGGGCCAGGGCTGGGTTGAATGAGCTTGCCCTTAGGCTCTACAACAGTTGGGAAAGGAGCTGTTTTGGCAGGAGTCAAAGGTTTGCTCCAAGTTTCTGGGGAGAACCACCAGGGATGTGCTGAGTTAACCCCACCCAGCTGGAAAATCTACTTTTGGGGCAAGGCCATTTGAAATTCACAATCTGGCTGTCAGGAGCAGGTTTCATTCTTTCCTCCCCTCTCCCATACTCTGTTGTCTCTCTCTGGAATCTGCCAGCAATCAGAAGGTCAAACTAGCTAAACACCCCATGATGGCACTTGGGCTGGGAGCTTCCCTTTCTAGGATCCCACCTGGGGTGAAAGCACTCTTGCTATCTTTTTAGTTCTCCCAGGCAGGCTCTCTCTTCTCCCAGGAATAGTTCACAGATCTCCCCTCTGTGCCCCTGAGCAGCATGATTGCATTCTAGGGACATGGGATCTGGGCTGTAGGCCTGCCCTTAGGTCCCTGAAGAGCAATCTCTGACCATGCCAGGGAGAAGCATGCTGGTCCTGTTTCCTACAGGATGCTTAACAGGTTTGATGTCCTTCCATTTGGGGGTGTATTTTGCTCTGATGGAACAGCCAGGCAAGCAGCACCAGAGGATGTCATTGAGCAGGGAGCTCATAGTCTGAGCACCCCATAGTCCTCTGTAGGTCTTTAAGAGGAGAGGTTTGAGTCCCTCTCTCTGTGGAAGCCCTAGTGTGGTGTATGTACCAACAGGGGGAAGCAGCATCTCCTGAGAGCCCTGGCTCAGTTGTCTGTCTTGGATGCCATCGGTAGGGTAGGAAGAGTCTAGATAAGGCATCCTTAAACCGTGGGCCACATGAAGCGGTGTGAATTGTATTTGTTCCTGTTTTATTTTTTACTTCAAAATAAGATATGTGCAGTATGCATAGGAATTTGTTCATAGTTTTTTTTTTTTTTTTTTTAAACTATAGTCTGGCCCTCCAATGATCTGCAGGATAGTGAATTGGCCCCCTGTTTAAAAAGTTTGAGGAAGCCTGGTGAGGAAAGCTAGCACTCTGGTTATCTTTGTCTCTCTCTCTGGAAGGCAGCCCTCCAGGAATGTCTAGGCTCTGGGATCAGATCCCCCAGGACACATTAGCCCCCTGTAGCTCCTGTAATCTGGGCTGGAGTTTGTGTGAGACTGAGCAAGATGAAAACTGAGGGGGCAAATGCCCCCTCGGGAAGACAAAGGCATACGGTGGGGGGGAGAGGCAATTGGTGCATGCTGCCTGGGCTTGGGTCGGGGGTGATGGGAAGTGCCTCAAGGAGGGTGGCAGGCTGGTGCTTTGTGCTCAAGAGGCTCCCAGTTCACTGGCAGCAGCAGCTTTGGGGCTTGTGGGTGTAGAGGAGCTCTCCAGCTGCTCAGGAGTGTGCTGACTGCCAGAGATGTGAGGAAGGGGGAGACAAACGTCTCCATCTACCCTTTCCTTTGCACTTCAAGACTCTCAGGATTGCCCATTGACAATATCTTGTTCCTTCTCCTCTGTTCTGCAACTTCTTCCTATGGAATCTCTTATAGATTCTAGAACTTTTCTCTCAGAATGACACTTGATCTATGATTGTTTGTTTTTTTACTCTTTCATTTAAAACTTTTTCATCTTTCTGAGATGATCTCAAACATTTTGCCTCTGCCCTCAGCTATCTAGCTATCTTTTGATTGGTAAATTTAATCCATTTCCAGTTAAAAGTAATTTTGATTGGTAAGGATTAGCTATTTCCATGTTATTGTTTGCTGGGTGTTTTGTAGGTCTTCTTTTCCTTTCTTCCTCTCCTCTGCCATTTTTTGCATTTTGATAATTTTCTGCAGTGGTATGCTTTGATTCTTTTTATCATTTGTATATCTACTATAGACTTTCTGCTTTGATTATTTTTATCATTTTTGTATATCTATTATAGGCTTTCACTTTGTTTATTATGAGGTTTACTGTAAACATTTTTCAAGATCTGTATTCAAAAGACAAAGTAATGTCTTCCCCTCATCAAAACTATATTTTAAAAAAACCCTTTAATCAAGCTTTCTTATAATATGTAGTATTTATATTATTACTTTTTACATGTTTGCATCTTTGATTTACTTGAAAAAACTTAGGTGTTCTCATGTAAGGAATGATGTTTGGCTCTAATTGTATTTCTTCTAATATCATCTCCTGTTGATAGTTGGACAATTGTCCTAACATGCATTTAGTATCTTTTTCTGACTGACTTAAAAATCACTTGTATAATATTATAAATTCCTGAATATACTTTGGATAATTTCTAGACTATTCATAGTCCAATTTCATTGAAATTCTGTTCAATTTATCTTCCTGTGTCAGCACCAAATTTTTTTGAATGATTTTAACTTTTAAAGGATTTTCTTTTTCTTTTTGTTTTTGGATAAATTTAGTCCAACTCATTCATACTGTCAGAGGTCTCTGAGCCCCTCAAACTCTTCAGTAGACTCAGTCCCATTCATTTAGCAGAAGTGGAAAGTTCAACTGAATCAAAGTGATAGGAGGGAGTGGGAAATGAAGCAGCCCCAGGACTCCAATGCTACAGAAAAAAGAGCACAGTTTATTTAAAGCAAAGCAAAGCAAAGAAAGACAGAGACTTTTCAGGAGGAGAAAAAGGGTCTCCTTCACAAGTGAGGGGAGACACCATACAACTGCAGTACACATGTATAAATATACTTTCTTAGTTCTTCCCACAGTTATCTATAAAGCTTCTCACTGGTCCCGTTGGGTCTGAGGTATTCTTGTCTAGTTCTTATTGGTCATGGATTACCTCAGTTGCCACATGGGCCCATTTTCTTTTTCTTTTTAGCCATAATTGCTACTTGCTATTTTCCTGGCAATCATATGGTAGTGTCTATTAGTCTGGTGATGTTTGTGACATTTGCTGTACACACTGTTCTGTAACTATGATCATTACTCCACTTTGTGTCACAAGCTAGAAACTGCATTTTGTGGAGAACAGGACATACTTGGTCAATTGAGTTCACAAGGTTCGCAAAATTCATTGTTTTTGCAGGGGCCTTTTAAATTTTCTTATCTAGGAGGCCAGAGATTTCTCCTTTCTGTTTTATACTTCTATACATGTTCTATAAATTATAGAATACCTATTTTAAGTTTATCTGCCTTAGGATTCATATATAAAATGTTGGAAAATTTTGAAGACGTGGGGAGTTATATTTGTTAAGTTTCGCTATCAATACTTTGTTATTCTCACAAAAAGAATTTCCTTCTTTTCACATGTAGAAATAATTAATTTCTGTTTTATGGAGGATGAAACTGGAGCTTCATGAGATTAAGTAAAGTGCCCAAGGTTATATATGTCTTTAAAGAATAGAGCTGAGTTTTGTCCACTGAATACAGAAATATTTATCTTGATTGGATAGAGACTAGAACATTTGCTTCTGAATAAGACGATGGATATTAATAATGTTCCTTAGACAAATACATCATGTATAATTTTATAATTTTTATGTATAATAACATACATTTAAAAAATCATATCACGTTTTTCAAGTATCATCATGTCCATTATGTCATTGTTTTCTTTTTAGTGCCCTGTCTAATATGAGAGAGGGAAATAAAACCTAGATATGTTTCAGAACTTAATCAAGGTCATATTAGGACCCTGGTAGTCAGACATGAGTGAGGAATCAAGGATGAGCCAGGTGAGTCTTGTTTCTGTGATGTGATTATTGCCTTCTCCGAAGAGTTTTCCCTTAAGAATTATCCACAGTCTTTCCTCATTCAGCGAAATATGACAAGTTTTTTCACAAAAAGAGTCAACATATTTTGGTTGAAACTTCACCCTGTCAGAGAGTCTGCTTGCAACCATTAGAGCTTTTAAGCAAGGATGAGATAATCACAATAATTATCTTCCATTAGCAAAATGATTTGGCACCAGATTCTTCCTCCGGTTCTCGCAGCCTCCCTTCTGAGGCAGATAGCATCTAAAATGGGCTTCTAGAACATGGCAGCAGTAAATAATCAGAGGTCTAAAAATGAGCTGGAGGAGGGTAATGAATCAAAGAGTCATGAGTGGTTAAGGACCCAAGATCAGGAACATTTGATAATTTGGGTTAATAAAATTTAGTTTTTGTCTTTTCAATGGATTCATTGTAGAGTAGTCTTCCAATTAGTATGCCTGCCTCATTGCATCAATAAGGCACAAAACATTTCAATGTATCAACTCAGCATTTATCCATCTAATTCATTTCCCCTTAAGGTTAGTAAATAAGGCTTATAAAATACTAATTGCTTTAATTCAATGTTTAATGCAAACTCAGAGAATCTCTATTCTCTAGGGAAGTCAAAAAGGATGCACAACCTATTGGCTAAGTCTTATTTTTTTTTTTTGCCTAGATCCAACTAGAAAGTTAAATTTAAAGGATGTTTCTATTGGCTGGCTTTTTAAAAATATCACCAGCACAATCGACATCATCACTATCTTTAGCATTGTTTTCCACTGGATGTGTGTGTGCGTGTATATGTGTGTTTGTAGTGCTGTTAGTGTGTGTCCCAGGAGTGTTTTCAACAGAAGGAGAAAGTGCATTATCCCATTGATGAAACTAATGTCAGTAAACAAAAGTGGTACACTCCCTAAAGCAGTCAACTCTAGCATTAACACACTACAGGAATGCTAGGAAAAGGAGGGACTGTAGGTTTATGAGACTTGTCACAACCAGTGTGCCACGACTCATTGGTGTGCTGTGAAAAGTTTTTAAAGACCATTATTTCAAAAGAAATTCAAGCACAGTAAGTATATTCTTTCTTCTTACTCTTTTTTGTTGTATCAACATAATTTAAGTGCGTTGTGGAAGTTTAACTAGAGGTTCAAGTGTGCCAAGAGATAAAAAAGGTTGAAAAATGCTGACTTACCAGATTGCATGCTCTATGAATGCTGGGGTCATGTCTAATTTTTTTCATCAATTTATACCCGGCACAAATACAATATCTAGCACTTAGTTGGGGCTTCCTATCCTTCAGTAAAATGAAAATTAAGTTACAGGGTTGAGTAGAGTGGATCTAGCTTTAGCAGTTGAGGTTAAAATTCTTGTACTCAAATTTAACTGCATGCTCAAATCACCCAATGTCTAACTCCCATTCCCAGAGATTCAATTCAACTTATAACAACCTGGTTGATTGAATATAAAAAAAACTTCCTCAGGTTATTTCAATGTCAAAGTTTTGGGAATCACTGCATTAATATAATTAAAAGAAGTCCAACTTTGCACGAAAGACAGCCCTGGCTTATGAGCATCTTATGCAATCAATCAAGTTTGCAAACATTTACTTAGCACCTATTGCATGCAAGGCATTCTTGGCTCTGGGGACTGTGGCTGACATAGGACATGGCTCTTGGAACTTCACATTGATTTGAGAGCCAAATGAAACACTAAAAAATGATGCAAGTTAAATAATATAAGGAAACAATGGAAATTACAGAACATAATTAGTACTATGCATTGCTTATAGTGAGACAACCGATAGTAAAGCATTTATAGGAAGAAGAGATTTTTCCTTCTGAAGTTGTCAGGGAAAGTGACAGAGGAAGTGACTTCCAAACTGGGTCTTGAACAAAGTTTATGAAAAGAAAATACATTCTAGGATAAAAGATAACTCAAGGGAACCTGAAGAAGTGATACAATCTCAGAAGGGAGAGAGTTTTAAAAATTGCTAGATAGATAAATTCAAGGGTTTTATTCTTTACAGTTTGCTAAGGGTCACTAGAAGGTTTCGAGAGCTTTGTTAGTGTTAACAGCCGTCAATATGGTTTGTCTTATGTGTAGGAGAAGAACTCTTAATTGGGAATTATTATTCAGACCCAGGCTGGAAATTCTTAGTCGAGACAGTAAAATAGCAGTAAAGAAAGAAGGGTTCAGCAAAGTGAAAGATTATATCTAGCAGAGGTAAGGGTGTGAACAGCCAAGGAGTGGTAGAGATGAGGTCAGCGGTCAAGGAAACAGATTTTCTTGGTTGAAAAGAAATGAGGGTGGGATGCCTCCAACTGGGGTAGCTTAATAATTTAGGCCTTGTCTTGTGCCCTCTGCATTTCTAAATTGTTATTAGCTGTCAGGCAAAATTTAACCCAAAGGTCAATGTGGCTTAATTATTGCCTTTGTTAAAGTCCTGATGACTGGCTATTTATTTGTAATAAGCTTGTCATTCATTATGTTTCTTAAGTGTCAAGATGACAAGAAAAGGAGGGGAAGCTTGCCTTAGTCATTACTGTCAACCAGAGATTATTGGAACTCTGTTTCTGATCCATAGCTTTTGACAAACAATTCTTGGTGAGAGAAGAAAATGTATTCTGGGAAGGAGAAAAAAGAATATAATTCTAGTAGTTTAGAACCCCAGCTTAATACAAAATAAATAAAAAAGAATTTGAAAAATGGAGGCAGGGTGACCTATAGGGTGCACTAATTTAGGCACTTCCCTTCAGGGGACGCTGAGTTTATAAACAGATTGGAAGAAAAAAGTGGTTTGGCTAGTTAGTACTAAAAAGGATTCATCCTTTATGTATAAAACTTTTTAGTTAGTCTCCCTATAAATATGAGACCAAGACCACCTTTCTCTCCTATTTTATTCTTTGCTTAGGCAGCCCTGCAGAGCTTTTTCTTCTTTCATATTTGTGGGTTTCATTTGTGTAATAGAATGGAAGGGAAATGTGACTTGGAGTGGGCATGGAGATTGATGAGGAACTGAGTCCTAAGCTTCCTCTAGTTCTTAGCATGGGCTGAGTTGGGATTGGGTTGTTTGTAATACAGCAGGATTGGCAATTTTTTTTCTGAGAGGCTATATAATAAATATTTTAGTCTTTGTAACCTAGGTATTATTGTCTCTGTTTGTGGTCTTTGTTTCATTGTAGGTATTATGGTTTTTTACAGTCTTTTAGAAATGTAAAAGCAATTCATGATCACAAAGATGTGGAAACAACCCAAAGGCCTACCAATACACAAATCGATTAATAAAATGAGGTATATGCATACCATGGAGTACTACTCTGCCATAAAAAATGGTATCTTTTGTGACAACCTGCATGGTACTGGAAAGCATTCTAAGTGAAACATCACAAGACTGAAGAAACAAATACTTGTACCAACTGGAAACTAATCAATCAATACTTAAGTGTACATATAGAAGTAAAGCTGAATGAAAATCAAGCTGGGGGGAGGAGGAAGTAAGGATGGATAAACTCACACCTATCAGGTAATCTGTAAAAAAACAAAGTATATAAATAAAACATTTATTTAATATTTAATTTAATATTCTGAAGTTAAAAAAAAAAGAAATGTAAAAAGAACATGTTTAGCTTGTACAAAAACGGGCCACGTGCCTCCATAAGGGGATGTATCCTGTCTACAGCATTTTCATTATGTAGAGAAAGGATCTTCATTTGCAACATTTCACTGGTCTGAGAAAGGAGAGAAAGAACAAAAGGTATCAACAGGTGTAGAACACCTTCCCTAATGTTCTATGAACTGCTCATTTCCTTTCCTTTACCTACAGTTGTATGAAGAGCTCCCTTGTGCATTTCATTGGGGGACACACACATCAGAATTTTTTCTTTGGGTTGTTTTGATTAACGTTTTGTTTAACTGGAACTGAAGTCCATTCAGTATGGCCTAAAAATAAGAACAGCTAACATTTATTGAGTAATTACATGTCTCAGGCCTTGTTCTAAAATCTAAATGCTGTAAATGTGTTACTCCTTTTGTTTACCTTGAGCTCCGGGAAGTCATGTCATCATTCTCATTTGACAGATAAACAGCCTAGAGCACAGATTAAATTACTTGCCAATGTCATAAGTTTATGAATGGCAGGACTTACTTGGATTCGATGCTTACCTTCAAATGCCCTCTTCTCTCTGCATATTGAATGTTGACTTGTAACAACAATTTTCCCTATTTATATAATTTTATGTTAGTCAGTATAAGTCTGATGATGCTATGGTAATAAATTATCCCAAATCTTTGTGGTTTAACACAACAAAGGTTTGTTTTTATATTCATGCTACATTTCACATGGCAGGACATTCCACACAATCACTAAGGATTCAGGTTGGTAGAGTGTACCTGCACCTTCTGGAGCATGTAGCCTCCTTAGTCCCTGCAGAAAGTCATAAACAAGATTGGGAATTTCACATGAAATTTTCACTGCCTCTGTCCAGAAGTTCTAGATGTCACCTCTCATGTTTATTATCTATTACTAGTCCCTTTTCCCACTTATCTTAATAGGAGCTGAGAAATGTAGAAATGTAGAAATGCAGAAATGCAAAGATATATATATATGTTTATTTTTTTTTTTTAGGGCACAGCAAATTACATTTTATTTTATTCTATTTTATTTACTTTTTTTAACACTGACCATTTAAGAGCTCTTTATTTTGATTCATCTCTTAATTGATCAATTTCATTTTCTTTTCAAGAAGGGGCTTACAGGTGCCATCTCTCCATTCTTTTTTAAATTATTATTATTAAATCATAGCTGTGTACATTAATGCAATCGTGGGGCACCATACACTGGTTTTATAAAAGTTTGACACATTTTCATTACACTGGTTACATAGCCTTCCTGGCATTTTTTTAGTTATTGTGTTAAGACATTTATATTCTACATTTAATAAGTTTCACATGTACCCTTGTAAGATGCACCGTAGGTGTAATCCCACCAATCACCCTTCCTCCCCCCCCCGCGTCGCCCCGCCCCGCCGTGTACCCCAGACCCCACTTGGTAGGGTAAAACAGGGTTATTTCTTTAAAAAGAAAAAAATCATTTCACAAAATGCTTTTTCACATGCTTTTCTTCTTCTTCTTTTTTTTTATTATTAAATCATAGCTGTGTACATTAATGCAATCATGTGGCACCATACACTGGCTTTATAGACTGTTTGATAAATTTTCATC
>CAUYPK010163888.1:0-12115 GCA_963574355.1 Loris lydekkerianus
CCGTCCCCTCCCCTTCCCCTTCCCACGGTCCCTCCCCGCCCCCCCCCTCCCTTCCCGTCCCCTTCCTTCCCTTTCCTTACCCTTTTTTTGATAGCCGCACTCTGTCACCCTGGGTAGAGTGTCATCACATCACAGCTCACAGCAACCTCAAACTCTTGGGCTCAAGTGATCCTCTTGCCTCAGCCTCCCCAGTAGCTGGGACTCCAGGCATGTGCTACCACATGGCTAGTTTTTCTATTTTTAGTAGAGACAGGGTCTCAGTCTTGTTCAGGCTGGTCTTGAACTCCTGAGATCAGGTGATCCACCCGCCTCAGCCTCCCAGAGTGGCAGGATTATAAAGAGTTAGCTCTTTATGATATAAACTGCAGATATTTTCCCCAGTTTTGTGGTCTTTTAACTCAGCTCATGATTTAGCTTTGTCATGTAAGATTTTTACACGGCTTTTACTTTTCCATGTCATTTAATTTATCTCCGTTTCGTGACTTCTGAATTTTGAGTCATAGTTATAAAGCCCTTTCCTACTCCTAGATTCGTAGCACTTCCCTGTTTGGAAACTTTCACTCCCCTTTCTCCCCAGTGCCCAAAGGACCCTGTGTGAACTGGTCCCTAACCTCTTCTCCAACCTCACCTCTTTATCCTCCCTCCCTTGAACTCTACACTGGGGTGCTGCCCTTGGGTTTCCTGCATTTGTTGTGCAATTTTCATACCTTTGAAATGCTATGACTTCTGTGGGGAGTGCCCTTCTCCAGCTGTGGGCCTGGAAAATACCCATTTCTCAAAACTCACTTTCTTCGGGAGGCCCTACTCTACCCCTGCCCACTCCAGCTGCCTCCATCCCTCCTGGGGTTGTCCTCCACACTCCAGTGAAGGTGTCTCTCTCAGGGGTCCTCAAATCTTTTAAACAGGGGGCCAATTCACTGTCCCTCAGACCGTTGGAGGGCTGGACTATAGTTTTAAAAAAAAACCTATGAACAAATTCCTATGCATACTGCCCATACCTTATTCTGAAGTGAAAAAACAAATTGGGAACAAATACAATCACACCGCCTCATGTGACCCGTGGGCCGTAATTTGAGGACCCCTGCAACATGCTGATCTCCTTGGGGACAGGACTTTTTCATTTCTTCTTGGTGTGTAGGGGCTGACTGAGTGAATGATCGTCTACTTGAGGATGTGTTCACTGCACGTTACAGATATCCTGTTATATATCTTACCAACTAACATTGATTGTATATGTTCTGTGACTAAGGTACTAGGTAAGCGAGTTACATGTATCATCCCCATCTCATTTAATCTCCAGTGTCCACTAGACTTTTGGGAACACACCCTCTGGGGCATGTAACTTTTAATGACCCCCCCATAATCACACCTTCATTTCTGTTAACCCCAACTGAAATACACCAAAATTGTTTCTTGGTATCCATGGGAGATTGGAGATTGGTTCCAGGACCACCCCTTGGATAGCAAGATCCATGGAACCTCAAGTCCCTGGTATAAAATGGTGTGGTATCTGCATCTAACCTGTGCACATCCACCTGTATGCTTTAAATCACTTTTAGATAACTTACAATACCCGGTACAATGGAGATGCTATGTAAAACACAACTATGCTATGTTGTTTTTTATTTCTGTTACTTTTTTAGGGATATATTTTTTTAATTGTGTTTTGTTTTTTTTTTTAAGTTGATCTGGTGTTGCTTGAATCTATAGATATGAAGACTACAGATATAGAGTGGCAACTATACAGCATTTCCTTCAGTTATGAATGTAGACAACAGACCGCCGTTATATTAGCAACACATGGCATGTGGTCATTTAATATAAATCCCAGATATTTTCTCCTTATATTACAGTTGCTGTAGGTATCTGGAAAAATCCTTCACATTTATTACCCCAGAATTTAAAAACAGATTTTTATTTTTGAGACAGAATCTCACTCTGACCCCCCTGGGTAGAGTAACATGGCGTTCTCTCAGCTCACAGCAACGTCAAACTCTTGGACTCAAGTGAGCCTCTTGCCTCAGCCTCCCCAGTAGCTGAGACTACAGGCCTCCGCCACAACACCTGACTAGTTTTTCTATTTTTAGTAGAGACAGGGTCTTGCTTTTGTTCAGGCTGGTCTGGAACTCGTGAGCTCAAGCAATCCACCTGCCTCAGCCTCCCAGAGTGCTAGGAATACAGGCGTGAGCCACCACGCCCAGCCCAAAGCATCCTGATAACTGTATTTCAACATGATTGTTTTCTTTTGTAATCCTATATATTTTATTTTACATATGTAAAATCTTTATTCTGAGAGGTAGCCATTACACTTCTCCAAACTGCCCAAGTTGTGCACAGCCACACAAAGGTTCAGCGCACCTGTACTGAAGTTTAAATGGGCATTTGAAACCAGGCAGGCAGCCAGGAGTGCCTCTCTGTTGTCTCTCCATGGAGCCACTGGATTCAGACAGACTGTGGGTTAAAATCCTGCTGCTGCCACTTGCTAGCTAGTTCTGGCATTTGGGCCTGTGCCTTAAACTCTCTGTGTCTGTTTTCTCACTTGTAAAATGGGGGGTGTTGTGACAATTCAAGGAACTAATGTAAGTCTATATTAGCTATGCATTCGTTTTCTGTTATTATTTTTAACCTCTGTTCTGCTTTTTATTAATTACACACTTGTCTTTCAACTAGATTCTGGGCTCTAAAGGTCAAGATTGTGCCTTGGTTGAACGTAAAGCCACAGAACTTTTCAGGTACCGAGTGTGTGCTCATGAGTGGATTTAGCAGTGCTGGAGCTCCCTTGATTAAGACACCCCCCTTGGACTCTAGGACACCCCTCTCTCCTGGTTTTCCTACTTTTCTGGCTCATTCTCCTTGAGTTCTCTCACCTTGCCTGCCTCAAAGATCCTGGTGTTCCTCATCGATAGAACTAATGTGTGCTTAAGAAACACCATAGGTACTTGAAAAATAACAGCCATGATCTGCACTTCCACATGCCTTTTCCAAACCTGCTTTTTTCCTATCTTGGTTAATGGCTTCATTCTCCATCCAGTGCCAAAGCCGAAAGCCTTAGCAACATCCTGGATCCCTTCCTCTGTACTGATCAGTTCAGAAGTTCTGATGATTCAAATTCTCAAAATTGCACATTTGGCCCTTTCCCCACCCCCATCCCCACCACTGATGTCCAAGTCCAGGCTCTCAGCCTCTATTAACAGGATTACTTTTTCTCTTTCCTCTCCCTACCCCTTGGTTGCCCCCTACCTCATATCCAGTCTATCCTCCTTGCAGTCTTCAGAATGACCTTTCTAAAGAAGGAGCAAATCTGATCAGGTTTGGCTCCACTACTTAAAAAGTCCCATCCAGGATGACAACCAAACTCTTCTATGTGGCATTCCAGACCATTTACAGTCCGGTCTGACTTTTGCCTGTCTCTTTGACCTCATTTCTCATCACTTAAACAACAGTTCTATTACTTCACCGCCGGTGCCCTGCTCCTTGAGCCACAGGTGCTGCCCTTGTGTGTGTGTTTTTTAAGAGAAGAGATATCACTATGTTGCCCAGGCTGGCCTTGAACTCCTTGGCTCCTCCCACTTCACTGTGCTAAGTAGCTGGGACTACAGATGTGTGCCACCATGTCTAGTTCTTTACTTTCTAAATGAACAGATCTGCCGACAGATTTGTCCCACCTGCCCCTCTGTATGTCCAGGCACACATTAGCATCTCTGCCTGGAACCTGGAAAACTCAGTGTCTTCCTATACAAGTTAGCTCAAGGGTGCTGCCTCTCTGGAGGTGTTTGTGACTTCCCTAGGCAGCCTAGGGCACGTTTTCCTGAATGTGCCTTTCTCCTTGTATTTTTTATATGGCTTGACTGCCATATGTAATTGCCTATATTTTGCCACTAGGTGGCAGTAGTCATTTCGTTTCCTCTTTTTAGGAGATGAGGATATGCAATTAAGATTGGATATTTATTTTTTTCTTTTTTTTATTAAATCATAGCTGTGTACATTAATGCAATCATGGGGCACCATGCACTGGTTTGATATACAATTTGAAATATTTTCATCAAACTAGTTAACATAGCCTTCCTGGCATTTTCTTAGTTATTGTGTTAAGACATTTATAATCTACATTTAGTAAATTTCACATGTACCCTTGTAAGATGCACCATAGGTGTGGTCCCACCAATCACCCTCCCTCCACCCTCCACTCCCCTCCCTTTCCCCTTTCCCCATATTCTTAGGTTGGATATTTATTTTTATTTTAATTAAATTAATAACAAACAAAAATTAAATTAATAAGTATAATTGTAATTGAGATGGGGTTGGGGATGTCTATGAGGCCCAAGGATTTTTGCCTGGGGGAGTTAGAGTGCCACTGACAGGGGGACTAGCAGGAAGGAGCATGTTTTAAGGAGTATCTTAGTCTTTGGAGGCTGCTGTAACAGAAATACCATGGAATGGATAGTTTATAAACAACAGAAATTCATTGCTCAGGGTTCTAGAAGCTGGGAATCAAAGGTCAAGATGCCAGCAGATTCAGTGTCTGCAGAGGGCCCGTTCCTCATAGATGGTGTCTTCCAACTGAGTTTTCAAGTATGGGAGGGGCCAACCTTGGGTCTCTTTTATAAGGACATTAATCCCAATCATTAGGGCTCTATCTTTATGACTTAATCATGTCTAAAGTCTCCACCTCTTGATGTATCACATTGGTGATTAGATTTCAACATGAACTTGTGGGGAACACAAACATTTAGGCTATAGCAAAGAGGAGGAGGATTTTACTTGAATTCAAGGCACTGTTCTAGGCTGTATGGGTTGAGTTGTCCAAGAAGCAGTAGAATAGAATATTCTGGAGCTGCTCAGGGATGTCTGGGCTAGAGGCTGACTTTGGTATTATTTGTATAGAAACAATGGATGTAAGCATTAGACTGGATGAGTTGACTCAGGGTAACTGCAGGCAGGAAGGAAAAAGGACTTAGAAAATAGGCTTGGGAGGCCAGGTACAGTGGCTCACACATGTAATTCTATCACTCTGGAAGGATGAAGTGGGAGGATCGTCTGAGCTCAGGAATCCCAGACCAGCCTGAGCAAGAGCAAGACCCCATCTCTATTAAAAGTGGGAAAACTAGCTGGGTGTTGTGGCAGGTACCTGTAGTCCCAGCTACTTGGGAAGCTGAGGCAAGAGGATCACTTGAGTCTAAGAGTTTGAGGTTATGGGTGGCACCTGTGGCTTAAGGAGTAGGGCGCCGGCCCCATGTACCAGAGGTGGCAGGTTTAAACCTGGCCCCAGCCAAAAACTGCAAAAAAAAAAAAAGTTTGAGGTTGCAGTGATCTATGATACCACAGCACTCTACCCAGGGCAACAGAATGAGAGTCTGTCTCAAAAAATAAAAAAGACAATTATATGAGGAACTTTACTTAACAAATGCAATCAGTGTAACCTAATTCTTTGTACCCTCAACGAATCCAAAACAATAAAAAAAAAAAAAAGAAATGACAAGAAAAAAGGCTTGGGAGCATTAACCTGCAGTAGTAGAAAGGAAGAAGAGTGTAAGGAGATTGCAGGAAAGGTCAGAGCAATTCAGGAAGCTGGGGTAGTAGAAGTTTTCTCCAAGTTAATACTAACCAAGCCACATTGGATCTGAGAGGTCCAGCAAAATCAGGCCTTTGTAGAAGTGGGGATGGGAAGGAAGAAGTTAAGTTACAGAGCCTTAAGGGAAGGGTTTCTTCTTCTCCTTCCCCTTCTTCTTCCTTCCTTACTAGTCTTTCCCCTTTTCTTTCTTTTTTTTTTTTTTTTTTTTTTCTCTGCCTTGAGGCTGGGTATGTACAGATGATGAGATGAGAGCCAGTAGTGAGAGGGAGCATTGAAAGTCCAAGCGAGGAAGGGGAATGGATGAATTACAAGGAGATGACATCTGCTGAGATAGGAGTTGGTTGGTGGATTGAGAAGGGTAATGGGAAGAGGAATGACTGCTGTGGAAAAAGGAGAAGAGATGGATCCAGGCTGGTGTCAGTGGTGTCCAGAGAATTCTTTGTGATGATGGAAACATCAGATGCCTGTTCTCTTCTTTGTGGTAGCCTCTCGCTACCTGGGGCCACTGGACAGTTGACATGTGGCTAGGGGGACTGAGGAACTGATTTCTAATTTCATTTTAAACTTACCGTATATACTCCAGTATAAGCCGACCCGAGTATAAGCCGACCCCCTTAATTTTACCCTAAAAACTGGGAAAACTTAGTGACTCGAGTATAAGCCGGTGTGGAAAATGCAGCAGCCACTGGTAAATTTCAAAAATAAAAATATATACCCAAAACAATTACAATAATTGAGGAATCAATAGGTTAAATGCTTTTCAATATTTATTGCTAAAGAAAAACTTCAAAACCCCTGATTATAAGGATTCAGGATTTATAAACATTTATTTACAAGACTTTACTGCCTTCATGGGGTTTTCACTTAATTAAATGTGCCATTAAATATTGTGGGTTAAATAGTTCAGTGGAATACAGTTCAGTTCAGCCGCCTACCTCTTCAGCTCAGCGCGACTTGTGGACTGAGCTGAAGCACCGCCCCCTCAAGCAGATGGCAGAAGACGACTGGAGACTATGTGCATTTGATTAGGTGCACGTGCACCGAAACAAATAACCTGTATGACCCGAGTATAAGCCGAGTTCGGGTTTTTCGGCACAAATTTTGTGCCAGAAAAAACTCGGCTTATAATCGAGTATATACGGTAGTTTCTTTTGCTGCCTCATGTTCTGTGTTATTTTATGAGATGCTCAGGCAGGTTTGACCATGAGTGGAAACCTAGGAGAGGCTCAGAAAAACAAAGTTTATTACACTCACAGGGCCTAGAAACAGGAGGCTTGGCATGACAGCCAGGTAGCCAGGGCTACCTGGGGACGAGTTAGCATAGGTCGGGCCAAAGGGGTGGGACGGATGGATGGGAGAGCTTAGACCACAGCCTTTATTGGCATTTGCTCAGGAAGGCAAGGCAGACAGGTAAATAGCTTAGGACTGGCTGACTTGAAGAATTTCGATGGACTCTAAACTAGAACTAGCTCAACATCACACAGCAGGGAAGACAAGAATGGCCCTGAAACCCCTACCCACCATGCAATGATGAAAAATATGATCATATGCTGCCTTATATTTAAAATATTAATTTTTAAAAAAGCTGTGCCTTCTGTCTTCCACTTGCTCCTTTTTTTTTTTTTTTTTTTTGAGACAGAGTTTCACTTTGTTGTTCTTAGTAGAGTGCCGTGGCATTATAGTTCACAGCAACCTCAAACCCTTGGGCTCAAGCGATTCTCATGCTTCAACTTCCTGAGTAGCTGGGCGTGAGCCACCACGCCCAGCTTCCATCACTATTTTTATTATTGTCATGGTGATAGTGGTGGCAGTGGCGGTGAGATATCATCTCTCCAGCCCCCTACAATGTGTAGGGTACATTACTTCATTTACTTCTTGTAATAGTATTTTAAGGTAGATCCCCTCTGCCCCCACCCATTTAGCAGATGAGAAAACCAAGCCACAGAGAAGCCTTAAAATACGTGGTGGCTCACGCCTGTAATCCTAGCACTCTGGGAGGACAAGGCGGTGGATGGCTTGAGCTCAGCAATTCAAGACCAGGCTAAGCAAGAGCAAGACCCCGTCTCTAAAAATAGCCCAGCGTTGGCTTGGCGCCTGTGGCTCAAGTGGCTAAGGCACCAGCCACATACACCTGAGCTGGAGGGTTCGAATACAGCCCAGGCCCTCCAAACAACGAGGGCTGCAACCAAAAAATAGCCCGGCATTGTGGGGGGCACCTATAGTCCCCGCTACTTGGGAGGCTGAGGCAGGAGAATCACTTGAGCCCAGGAGCTAGAGGTTGCTATGAGCTGTGATGCTAGGGCACTCTACCCAGGGTGACAGCTTGAAGCTCTATCTCAAAAAAAAAAAAAAAAAAAAAGCCCAGCATTGTGGAGGGCGCCTGCAGTCCCAGCTACTGGGGAGGCTGAGGCAAGAGGATCACTTGAGCCAAAGAGTTTGTGGTTGCTGTGAGCTATGACATCACAGCACTCTACCAAGGGTGACAGAGTGAGACTCTGTCTCAAAAAAAAAAAAAAAACCCAAAAATACTAGTGATGGAAGGTAGGCCGGGGTGGCCTTCCCTGAGTGGGTCTATATAAGCATCACCACAAGGTGGCAGCTGCTGTCACTCTGGGTATGGACCTCTCCTAGGTATGTAAGAATGTCATCTCTCAAGGTTATCCTGGGAAAGGAGAACATATGTTAAAAATCATCCCATGAGCTCTACATTGGGATTAAGCTATTCATTCTGTTCTGCTCCTTTGGGCCTATGTTCTATTCCTCAGCTGTTCCCCAACCTCCACCTCCAACAGAAAGACACTTCTCCCCACATCCTCCTGCCTTGATGGCTCCTGCTAACTCCCCTGGTCCCAACTCTTTGACCTCTTCCTGCTCCAGCCCCTCCACATGCAGTTAAGTCAGCTTTCTCGGGCCTCACTTCCTCTGCTTCCATTCTGCGTGTCATTCCAGAACATTCAGCTCTCTTCTACTTTCATGTCAGGTCTGACTCACCCTGGAAGCCTTTCCTGAAGGCCCCACCCAGACTCCAGCTAGTATGGGGCGTCCTCCAAGCTTTTCCCTGCTCCAGCTCCAGCCCCAACTGGACATCTACCTTCTGGAGACACTGATCTACGGGCACAGGGCCTGGCACCTAGAAGCGTGTGGGGGCTGATTGTCATTCTGTAAATATTTATTGTGCTCCCTCTATGTACCAGGTGTTAGGTGCTAGGGCCCTGTGGTGACCTTTCTTTAAATAAAGAAGTGCAGAAGCCCAAAGAAGAAGGCCTCTGCAAAGGGTATCACCAGCCCTTGAGCAATCAGGAGGACCTTGTGTCTCTTTTCGATTCTTGATATGGTTGCCACATAAAATGCCTATAGGATGCCCAGTTAAATTTGAATTTCAGATAGCCAACAAATAACTTTTTTTTTTTTGAGACAAAGTGTCACTTTGTCACCCTCAGTAGAATGCCGTGGTGTCATAGCTCACAGCAATGTCCAACTCTTGGGCTTGTGCGATTCTCTTGCCTTAGCCTCCCGAGTAGCTGGGACTACAGGCACCCACCACAACGCCCGGCTATTTTTTGTTGCAATTCTCATTGCTGTTTTAGCTGGCCGGGGCCAGGTTCAAATCCGCCACCCTTGGTATATGGGGCCGGCGACCTTACCCACTGAGCCACAAGCACCGCCCAATAATTTTTAGTGTGAATGTGTCCTGTGCAACCTTTAAGACATAAAATAATAAATTAAAGAGTATCTCCTTATTATTGTATGTTTTCTGACCCTTTTGGTGGAATCCTTAGAATTTAGAGATCTACAGGGAATTGTTTTTTTTTTAGTAAATCACACTAACAGTGTTCTTTCTTTTGTTATCCTTAGATGGGTTTAAATTTCAGTCAATCCTGATGGTCTCCGGTGATGGTGGCTAGTAGGTGATGCTTGTTTCTGGCCTTGAAGGTGTGTCCCGGGTGAGCCACCCATTGCCTGATTTCATGGATGAATTGAGCCAATCCTAGGTTTCCTCAGAGGATTCCCACAAACCATCCCAGCCAGGCAGGCCCCAGCTGACTCTGGACACTCTCCTGAGGCAGTGCAGTAGCATGAGCACTGGACTTAGAGTCCAAGATACAGATCTGAGTTCTGACACTGCCACCTGCCAGCTGGGTGACACTCATTCTAAAGGCATTTACTACATGGCTCGGCACCTGTGGCTCAAGCGGCTAAGGCACCAGCCACATACGCCTGAGCTGGCGGGTTCGAATCCAACCCGGGCCCGCCAAACAACAATGACAGCTGCAACCAAAAAATAGCTCGGCATTGTGGTGGGTGCCTGTAGTCCCAGCTACTTGGGAGGCTGACGCAGGAGAATCACTTGAACCCAGGAGTTGGAGGTTGCTGTGAGCTGTGATGCTACAGCACTCTACCCAGGGTGACAGCTTGAGGGTCTGTCTCAAAAAAATAAAAATAAAATAAAGGCATTTACTGATCTAACAACTCCATGCTAGGTACTCCAGTACAAATAATGCTAATGAGATTGCTCCTAGCTTACAGTCCAAGAAGCTTACTTTGAGCCTCCATTTCCTAATCTGAAAAAGGGGGATAATAATATAGGCCTACGGCTCGGCACCTGTGGCTCAAGAGGCTAAGGAGCCAGCCACATACATCTGAGCTGGCGGGTTTGAATCCAGCCCGGGCCCGCCAAACAACAATGACAGCTGCCACCGAAAAATAGCCAGGCATTGTGGCAGGCACCCGTGGTCCCAGCTACTTGGGAGGCAGAGGTAGGAGAAGAATCGCTTGAGCCCAGGAGTTGGAGGTGGCTGTGAGCTGTGATGCCACCGCACTCTACCCAGGGCAATGGCTTGAGGCTCTGTCTCAGAAAAAAAAAGAAAAAAAAATACAGGGTTACAACTTCTTATCTAAAGCCCTTGGGGCCTAATATATTTCCTAACTCAGAATTTTTCAGTTTTCAGAAAAACTGAAAGATTTATACCATGCGTTACAGGATAAATACAGTAGAACTTCTATAGTTAACCACCTCCCTCCATTGAGCACCCCTATACGCTTACCTAATTTTCATAGACCAGACGCGCACCACATGAACGTATCAGTACAGCAGGCCTAGTCCTTAAGTTGACCACCTGTGTATGTTAACCAGTTTGCTATAGTCTTTTGGGTGTTCACTCACAGAGGTTCTACTATAATAATAACATATGACTAAGAAAACAAATGACCGTCCGCCTAGGGTGGGATGGATTCCTCCCCTCCCTGAATGTGCATACTGCTCCTCCCATTCGGAAGCCAGTTTATGTCCCTTCCCCTTGAACCTGGGGTTGGACTGCTTTGACCAACAGAATATGGCAGAAGGGACAAGGTACCAGTTCCAGGTCCAGTCGCTGAAAGGACTTGCAGCTCTGCCTTGGTCTCTTGGAGCATGAGTTGCCCTGGAAACTTTAACTACACTGTTAGGGAGATCATGGAGAGGGGAAGGAGCTCAACTGAGCCCAGCCACCCAAATGTCCTCATCAAGGCACCAGACGTGTGTCAATCACGTGTGGGAGCTGAAACAAATCCCCCACACACACAAGGGGAGACAGTCCATTGTCAGGGTTTTGGACTAGGAATGTCTTCTTTGCTTTATAACAACCCTTTCATTTCCCATTGTCCTAACTTCCTTTAAATGGGTCTCTTCAATTATAAATCACATAAAGCAAATCAAGGTGGGTTACACTTATATTGAAATAAAAATTCACATAGCACATACAGCTTTCCAAAAGGCCTGTATCATTATGCATTCCCACCAACAATGCACAAGGATTTCCATTTCCCTACAACCTGCATCCTCGCCAACATTCCTTATTATCTTTTTTCCTAATGGGTGTGAGTCGGTATCTGTTGCAGTTTACATCTCCCTAATGACCAATGGTGTAAAGCAGCCTTTCATGTGCTTATTGACTATTTTTTAATGTACTATTCCCTGGTTGTATTTTCTTTCTTTGTTTTAGCGGTAAGGGTACAATTCAGCAGTTTTTAGTGTAATGCAGAGCCATGCAAACGTCACCACTATCACCCCCCAAAAGAAGCCCAGTACCCATTGCCTTCTCCCTGAGCCTCTGGCAACCACTAATCTGCTTTCTGTCACTGTGAATCTGCCTCTTCTGGACATTTCGTATAAACGGAAACAGACAATATGTAATCTTTGTGACTGGCTGCTTTGAATTAGCATAATGTTTTCAAGATTCCTCCAAGTTGAGCGGCGCCTGTAGCTCAGTGAGTAGGGTGTTGGCCCCATATACTGAGGGTGGTGGGTTCAAACCCGACCCCAGTCAAACTGCAACAACAACAACAAAAAAAAAGCTGGGTGTTGTGGCAGGCACCTGTGGTCCCACAGGTACTCGGGAGGCTGAGGCAAGAGAATGCCTAAGTCCAAGAGCTGGAGGTTGCTGTGAGCTGTGATGCCACAGCACTTTACCAAGGGTGACAAAATGAGACTCTGTCTCTAAAAAAAAAAAAAAGGAGGACTCTGTGTGCTCCTTCCTGCCTTTTTCTAGGGTTGATATCCCTAAC